>JANIIK010001692.1:20000-34834 GCA_027704905.1 Muraenolepis orangiensis
CTTCAACCAAGGTACTCTCTGTCCTTGAGCGAATGCCCTGGCCCTTAAACTGAATGAGAGCGTACGTTTGGATTGACAATTTGATCAACCAATCATATATTGATTTGTAGCCAATGGGTGCATTCTTTCAGAGTTCCCCCCGGGTCCGGGGTACTCTAGAACAGGGGTTCCCAACCTTTTTCACCCAGAGCCCCCCAAATGACTCCTGTTGGAATTTGCGCCCCCCCCCCCCCCCCCCGGACTTTGCCTTTGCTTTTAAAAGTGCACATTCAAAAGAGGCCTCGGTGGCCTTCTGTACATCGCTGCCAGCCCTAACAAACTGTTGTTTCTTTATGAAAAAGTCCCGATCACGCCCGACCGTTTCTGGGTGCATGGTCTGTTGGTGTCTCTTCATTTTGCAGGGTTTCATGCTGTCGTTGGCTAGCTTCTCTCTGCATATCACACACTCTGGGCGGGTTTTGTCCGTTCCCTCCATGAAACCTAAGTTAAGATAGCTCTCTAGGTAGGTCCTCATTTTCTTTTTGATTGCAGATGAGCTGTCATCTCCTTTACGTTTTTCAGACATTTTTAGACAAAATATTCACCTTATGAAGTTGGTCGCTAGCTAGCAAGCACAGCAAACTGTTACTACCACGGAAGCTGACACAGTAACGTCAATGTTGGCGCGAATCGGAGGAGTATCAGATTAATTTGTAGAATTTTTATTAAAATTAATTAATCAATAAATTTCTATATTTTATTGTAATGTAGAGACAAGGCTTTTAGCGACAATCATGTATTGCGTTACAATTATATGTAAAAAATAAAAATAAAATAAAAATAAATCGAAATATGATATTAGGCCTCAAATCATCTGAGGCCTGGCGCCCCCCCTGCGATCTTTGGCGCCCCCCCAAGGGGGGCGCGCCCCCCAGGTTGGGAACCACTGCTCTAGAAGACCCGTTAGTTCACTGGCTTGAGACAGAGGATCTAGCTTAGTGCTACGTAGCAATTCATTTGAAGTTTTATTGAAAATAAATGGCAACAGGTGAAGATGATGTTGCGGAATTGTTAGTTGTGTCATAGCTGAGTGGAGTAGGCCCTAATGGTGTGTGACTATGTAGCAAGCTGCAGTACCAGTACAGTAATTCATCTATAGCCTTTGTGTGGTGGTGCGGTGCTGTTACTCGTGCTTTGCCAAATATAGTGAACTTGGAAATTGGCTGCATCGCAAGAAGCAACGCTTGACCTGAAATTAACATGGAAATGAATGGGACCTGTCAGGAAAATAATCTTTGTTTTAGGCATAATGCCGGCATGTTTTTGTGTTATTGGTTGTACAAATCTGTTCAAATGGGTTCTAGTAAACGTTTCTTGAGGATTCCAGAACATGAAGCAATGCGAGAGGCCTGGATAAATGCGATTCATAGAACGAACTCGACTCTGCGGTATACACTCAAGATTCAAGATTTTTATTGTCCATGTATAACAAGTAAAATAAAATGCTTACTCCCCATTCCCTTCCACAGAATTCTAAGTAATAGTGCTTTTCTAAAACACTAAAAGCCTACTATAAAGATACTGTACACAATAAAAAATAACAATAAGGTGACTGATGGATGATATGTACATCTTTCTGTCAGGTCAGTATTAATTTGGTAACGATTATGTTCGGTTTATAAACTTTTGACGACAGATTTGTCAGAACGATGCGTGTTGGACCCCGAACGCAGACGACAGAGCAGAGAAGGGATAACAAGAGGTTTTATTAAAGTAACACAAACGTAAAATGGTCGGGGACAGGCCAGGGGTCTGGATACCGGGAGGTCGAGTAGCGTAGTACTGACAGGTAGTAGACAGGCGGATGGTCTGGGACAGGCGAGGAGTCTGGATACCAAGAGGTCGAGTGGCGTAGTACCGACAGGTAGTAGACAGGTGGATGGTCTGGGACAGGCGTGGAGTCTGGATACTAGGAGGTCGAGGTGCGTAGTACCGACAGGTAGTAGACAGGCGGATGGTCTGGGACAGGCGTGGAGTCTGGATACTGGGAGGTCGAGTAGCGTAGTACCGACAGGTAGTAGACAGGCGGATGGTCTGGGACAGGCGTGGAGTCTGGATACTGGGAGGTCGAGTAGCGTAGTACCGACAGGTAGTAGACAGGCGGATGGTCTGGGACAGGCGTGGAGTCTGGATACTGGGAGGTCGAGTAGCGTAGTACCGACAGGTAGTAGACAGGTGGATGGTCTGGGACAGGCGTGGAGTCTGGATACTGGGAGGTCGAGTAGCGTAGTACCGACAGGTAGTAGACAGGCGGATGGTCTGGGACAGGCGTGGAGTCTGGATACTGGGAGGTCGAGTAGCGTAGTACCGACAGGTAGTAGACAGGCGGATGGTCTGGGACAGGCGTGGAGTCTGGATACTGGGAGGTCGAGAAGCGTAGTACCGACAGGTAGTAGACAGGCGGATGGTCTGGGACAGGCGTGGAGTCTGGATACTGGGAGGTCGAGTAGCGTAGTACCGACAGGTAGTAGACAGGTGGATGGTCTGGGACAGGCGTGGAGTCTGGATACTAGGAGGTCGAGGTGCGTAGTACCGACAGGTAGTAGACAGGCGGATGGTCTGGGACAGGCGTGGAGTCTGGATACTGGGAGGTCGAGTAGCGTAGTACCGACAGGTAGTAGACAGGCGGATGGTCTGGGACAGGCGTGGAGTCTGGATACTGGGAGGTCGAGAAGCGTAGTACCGACAGGTAGTAGACAGGCGGATGGTCTGGGACAGGCGTGGAGTCTGGATACTGGGAGGTCGAGTAGCGTAGTACCGACAGGTAGTAGACAGGTGGATGGTCTGGGACAGGCGTGGAGTCTGGATACTGGGAGGTCGAGTAGCGTAGTACCGACAGGTAGTAGACAGGCGGATGGTCTGGGACAGGCGTGGAGTCTGGATACTGGGAGGTCGAGTAGCGTAGTACCGACAGGTAGTAGACAGGCGGATGGTCTGGGACAGGCGTGGAGTCTGGATACTGGGAGGTCGAGTAGCGTAGTACCGACAGGTAGTAGACAGGCGGATGGTCTGGGACAGGCGCAGTGGCGGCTGGTGCATTTTTCACCAGGGGGGGCTATACCATTTTTTTATTTACAATTACATATTGTTAATTACATTATATACAATTACTTTTTGTATTGAAATGTCGCCCTTCTGTCCATCACTTTCATCATGGCCACGCAAGGCCAGCTCAAAGGCACCACAGTCTATTCTTTTAGACTTTATTTGGTACATGGATACATAAACACATTTAAGAGGAAACAACGAGTTAACAATAACACACACTGACAAAAAACACTGACATATATTTGTAAGTGTGTGTGTGTGTGTGTTTTTGCGTATGTGTTTGTGCGTGCGTGTGTGTGTGTCTGTGTGTGAGTGTGCGTCTCTGTGCGTGTGCGTCTCTGTGTGTGTGCGTCTGTGTGTGTGTGTGTGTGTGTGTGTGTGTGTGTGTGTGTGTGTGTGTGTGTGTGTGTGTGTGTGTGTGTGTGTGTGTGTGTGTGTGTGTGTGTGTGTGTGTGCGTGTGTGTCCGCAGAGACAGAGCATAATATGCTTTTCCTAGTAGTACACTGTGACGCACACAAATGACGTCTTCCGTGGGGCGATTTGAAAAGCGCCCCACGGGAAGACGTTTTGAGGACGCTGATTGGCTACATTTTATGTCACTCGTTTATATCTTGAATCAGCAATTGGCTAAACTGCTACAGAGACCCGCCTCCGTGGGGCGATTTGAAAAGCGCCCCAGCAGCATCATCATACAATACCTTCAGGCTGCAGTGTACTCGGCATATGTATACTAGGAAAAGCATATTATGTTGCGCAAATTATTTTAAAATCATATTTTACACATATTTCTGGGTGCATTCCATATTTGAAACACACACATATTGACAATTTATATATAAATATTTTTTAGTTTTTTATATTTTGTTTGTGCGTGTGGTTTAGGGGGGGTGGGGCCCCATCGCCCCCTATAGGCCAGCCGCCACTGGACAGGCGAGGAGTCTGGACACCGGGAGGTCGAGTAGCGTAGTACCGACGCGTAGTAGACAGGCGGATGGTCTGGGACAGGCAAGGAGTCTGGATACCGGGAGGTCGTAGTACCGACAGGTAGTAGAAGACAGTATAATTACCGGAGAGCTCGTAGAGTAACATCCAGGGGGTACAAACGTACGATCGAGCAACGTGCCCAAGGGACGCCGCGGTATATATACCCCCAGGTGAGGTGATTGACATAATCAGTCTCTGCAATTGCCGACAGGTGTGTGTGTGCACCGCCAAAGCCCGCGGCTTGACCACACCCCCTGTCAACCACCGTAACAAGATTGCTTTATTCAATGTTTTGGTAGGAATTATCTCAGTTATTTGAATTGAAACCGTTCAAAAACTCATATTAAAATGCATTTTGCATGACATAACGGTTAAATAGTAGTTAAACGTGACGACTAAGGAAAAATTGAGGCTTTCAAAGCCTTGAGAGACTCCTTCGTGTCTATGCCCATGTGTCAAACCCAGGTGTAAATATCACAGAAGCTCAAATCTGGCCAAAGAGTGTGGTTATTTTGCCATCCTTTCAATGTGTACGGGTCTGGAAGTGAAGCCGAACCTTTATCATAACTTAGTTTAGAAGAACATCTAGAACTAGCGACTTGGTTGAGGTTTTTCACGTATTCAGAGACTAGAAAATCGCGTTAAGCAGTCGAGCAGTCGATTTATTAGTATTTTATTACTGCCAATTTGCACTATACGTATTGTTGTATATTGTATATACCTTCGTATTAGTGTAATAATACTGAAACTTGTGCAATTCATCTGTCAATACATTTAGATTTAATTTAGTTATATTTTGTTTATACTAGTTTAGTTTAGTTTGTTGTTATTTAGTTTTGAGGTATTAATATATTTTGTTTGCATTTATTCCCCCTGTTTCAACTGTTGCACCTTAATTTCCCTCGGGATAAATAAAGTCATCTTGAATCTTGAATCTTGAGCACGCCGTACTTTCAATGTAAAAGATGCCAATAACAAGGACCTTTTGCCAACTGTAAAACTGGGCATGCGTGAAAATCACGTCATTATTGGTAAACAAGAAACATCGCTATAGTGTGACGTGCGCCCGTCGGTAGAGTGAGGACAACAGCGGTTTCAGGTGCAGGTGAAGGTATGGGGAAAAAGGTCCTCCCGGTTAGGGGTAACATCTGTATCCAGATTGTATCCAACTGGTCAGTTGTCCTGGTCCTAGGCTCGGGTAGGTCAAGCACGACACACCTGGAAAAAAGGGAATAAAGATCACTCAGAAAGGTCCTCCCGGTTTCTTGCTTAGTCCGTGTCAATCTCTCATGTTATAGCCTCTTACCTCATGTGTCAGCCTCTTACCTCATGTGTCAGCCTCTTACCTCATACGTTGCACAACCCTGGTGCTGAACTAGCTAAGGCAGGGATGCCAGGGTTACGGCCCGCGGGCCGCATCCGGCCCGGATGTCCGTCACATCCGGCCCTCAGGTGATAAGGGGAGAATGTATTTTTTTTTATTTTTTATTTTTTTTTGTATGGACTATTTTATTCTGGCGCTTACTTTCTGTGACTGGTATAGGCCTACTTGGCCTGGCCTTCTTTCAATTGGCCTAATTATGCATTGGTGTTTTCATGTGCAAGCCTTCAATAAATACAATACAAGTAATTAACAGTTTACCATTGTGTTATTTATAGGAAATGTGTTTTGTTGGCACCTAGTCTATTTTGTTGCATTTCTATAAATGTATGCTACTTGCATGGATAGGACAATTTTACGTTTTTAGAGTAACTGTCTCCTGCTTTAGGCTATGTAATTGTGAGGATATTTTGGTGCCAATGCAATTTCTTATTGATGTATAGGCCTTCATGAATCATTTCAAATAGCCTACCTATCCATGTGTTGAGTCAGTGTTTGGTCTTCTCAGTCCGAAAGTGTAATTCGGCCCCCTGAGGTCTCACTTGAAAAAAATCTGGCCCCCTGTCTAATTTCACCCTGGCATCCCTGAGCTAAGGGCTCCGGTGAATGGAAGTTACCGGCTGAGCTCTCCATGGTTTTTCAAGATTCAAGATTCAAGATAACTTTATTTATCCCGAGGGAAATTAAGGTGCAACAGTTGACACAGGGGGAATAAATGCACACAAAAATATACTAATACCTAAAAGCTAAAAATGAAATAACAACAACTAACTAAACAAAACTAGTATAAACAAAATATAACTTAAATAACTATAAATGAAATCTAAATGTATTGATAGTGCTGAACTAGCTAAGGGCTCCGGTGAATGGAAGTTACCGGCTGAGCTCTCCATGGTGCTGAACTAGCTAGTGGCTCCGTGAATGGAAGTTACCGGCTGAGCTCTCCATGGTGCTGAACTAGCTAGGGGCTCCGGTGAATGGAAGTTACCGGCTGAGCTCTCCATGGTGCTGAACTAGCTAGGGGCTTCGGTGAATGGAAGTTACCGGCTGAGCTCTCCATGGTGCTGAACTAGCTCGGGGCTCCGGTGAATGAAGGTACTGGCTGAGCTCTCCATGGTGCTGAACTAGCTAGGGGCTCCGGTGAATGGAAGTTACCGGCTGAGCTCTCCATGGTGCTGAACTAGCTAGGGGCTCCGGTGAATGAAGGTACTGGCTTAGCTCTTCATGGTGTTGATCCTGCAAAGAGCTCATGTGAGTAGTACTGGTCATCTACCACCTGGTCAAAGGAGCTAGGTTGCCTAGTATGCATATATATATATATATATATATATATATATATATATATATATATATATACAGTATATCATTTTGCTCATAGTTTTCAGTCACGTGACTGACGGGGAGCCCTGGAGGGTTAAACATCATTTAGGATGTTTTGTACAGAGCTGAAGCGCAGGCCTTTCCATTTCCCATCCGTTTCAAGCCACGTCTTTTTAAGATGACATTTTTAAAGAAGAAAAACGAATATATGTGAACAGACTGTACGTTTTGGGCACTTGCGATGTATATATACTGTAGTATAATTTCTACTCGGTGGAATAAGAATCTTTCTCAGAGGTCCGGATACTAAGTTCAATGTCTTTATTGAACAAAGCATTAAATTCATCAGCTGCAGCATGATGGAGCCTGCCGTGCCAATTTGCAGACTGGCGACGCGCTCCTTTGCCAAACATTATATAGAAAATAGTATCACAAACATCTACTACTCCTATTGGTCAAAGTAACAAACATCAACTAATACTATTGGTCTGAGAGGTACAACCAGTATCCACTACT
The DNA here is from genome assembly GCA_027704905.1 of Muraenolepis orangiensis. Classification (NCBI taxonomy): domain Eukaryota; kingdom Metazoa; phylum Chordata; class Actinopteri; order Gadiformes; family Muraenolepididae; genus Muraenolepis; species Muraenolepis orangiensis. The sequence continues at coordinate 27,290 of JANIIK010001692.1, forward strand.
CTGGTTGGTCACGGTGTCTTCATTGTCACGTCACAAGTTTACAAGCTCAAACCCCAAGGGGGGTCGCCTTCCTGGCCACACCTGTTGGTCGCATCTCTGGCAACCCCAGGGGGTCGCATTACTGGCAACGCCTTTTGGTCACCTCAACACGCATGGCCCTTACAATGCATACAGTATCACAGATAATGTTTTAGTTGTATACTTAGTGTATAAAAATACACTACAATACAAACACACAGCACGTGCCGCAGTAATCCAATCACTTTAAACAGCGACGTCCCCGCTAGAGCTCCACTTTGGCGATGTGTACATATGTCTTGTGGCACCCTCTCCTTAAATAATAAGCAGCAAACATTTGTCAAAAGAAGGAAACAACAATATATCGCTTAACAGCATCAAAATGCCTTTATTGTGATTTTAAAAAGTACAAGGTAAAACAATTGCCATATATAAACAGTTTATTTATATTCAGGTGGCCTGAATATCATTTGAATATAACCCTTTTCAAGTAGGCCAACTCCTGATTGCTTGGTTCATATAACATTATGTAAAGCTTGTGATACAATGCAGACTGTTAAACCCCTCTATCCCTCCAACTGTTGTTAACTAACTTGTCAAGGCCACTGACGCTGGTTGCGTCGGTACACGAAGACGAACAGGATTACGTAAAGATATGACTAAAATATACGAAATCTACTAAAACTAACTATACTAAGATACTCAGTGTTTAGTTAACCTTTGATTAAATGTTCAATGCAAAGACGTGTACTCTGATGGTTTCCATTATATGCCCCCTCGGCGACGGAGGCGCGTCCACAGCACAAATCCACACTCTTCTCCTCTCTGGGGTTTCTTTCTCGGTCGGGTTTCTAAAGAAACACACCCCTAGCTTGTCTCCTCGTCGGTTAGTGTATTCGATCACACAACAACTGTCCGGCATTTTGGCTAAACCTGGTTAACATACCTAAATGAAAAAGCTATTGAATAGCTTGCGGACAGCAGAAGAAAGCCGCGTTGTTTTGCCCTCGAGGTGGGCGTTCCTATACGGATGTGACGTCACGTGAAAGCTAGGAACCCTGGAGTCGACGGCAGACAGAACTGGTTTGAGGCTGCAGGCTGACACCATGACACCTCCATCTCGTTCTCCCCCTGGTGGTTGGTAACTGTCGTAGCTTAACGTGCCGGTGGTTTAAAATGGCCGATCCCATAAGCAACGCGTCTACACTACCGGTGCCACAAAATGCCCGCTCCCATACAACAACGCGACTACCGCGTGCCGACCCGAAGGGAATCAGATACTGGATAAAATGAGGCAGTATTGTTATATTTGATATACCTGTGGTATTAGTGTACTGCAGAGACCTGATCTAACTTTGTTCTTCTGTCTATATTAGCGTTGTTGTATAGTATGTATTGTGGTCGATTGTTTTTGAAAATGAAATGCTTTGAAATAACCTCTAGCTTATTTCATCATATTATTTTTTCGAAATAGATCTGTTTCGTTAAAAAAAATAATATGACTGGAAATAAGTGATGAGGTCCGAATATTTCTGACCATGTCCGAGATTTGCCCTCGAGGTGGGCGTTCCTAAAATGATGTGACGTCACGTGAAAGCTAGGAACCCTGGAGTCGACAGATTTGAGGCTGCCGCTGCACAATTGTTATACCTGTGGAATACGTGTACTCAGTGGCGGCTCGTCCATAGGGGCGCAGGGGCGCCGCCCCACCTGGTTGAGAGAGGAAAAAAAATATATATATATTTTATTTTTTGATCCCTAAAAATAAACTAAACATGTTTAAAATGAATAATAATTACTCATTTTATGTATGTTTGTGTTTAAAATGCACAATAACGTTAATATAGCAAATATAAATCATTGTTGTGCGTGCTATTCTCCCCCCTCGTTTGTCATTGACGTCACTCTCATAGAAATGTGGTACCTACCTCCAAACCTGGGCGCACGGCAGTGCGCCCAGGTTTGGAGGTAGGTACCAAATTTGATAGGCAATGTAGCCTATCAAGGGTCAAGGTTTTGAGGTAGGTACCAAATTTGATAGGCAAATGTAGCCTATCAAGGGTCCTGAATACGATCTCTGGGAGCGCATTTCATTGCGCCCGAACAAGGAAACCAGTCACGCATGCGCGACTCAAATTGAGTGGCGCATGCGTGAGCAAATTGAGTGGCGCATGCGTGAGCAAATTGAGTGGCGCATGCGTGAATGCGTGAGCAAAGAAAACCAGTCACGCATGCGCAATTCATAGCCTAGTTGAACCTTATTTGTAAAGCCTGTACTGCTCTGCTCTCAGTTCGGGTCTTGCTGTCTGAGGAGAGGTACGTTGTTGTTTGTTTTTGTCCCGATTATAGTTTTACATTTATTTTTATTGTGGACGATGTAAACGTAAAGTAAAGGGGATAAGAAATGTTGGTCTTGCTGTATAAACATGCAGCTTGTGTCATTTGTATGTAAACGGTGTGGATTGGGGTTTTGTAAGTTTATCGTGGACACGTGCTTCCCCAATGCTAGCTACAGGGTCCTCCGTGTGTTTGTCTGCTAATATAGGCTGTGGTCGAATGTATTAAGCATTTGTATTCTATTTAATTAGTTAAATTCAGAAGCATTTGTTAATGAGTCAGTTCTTGCTGCGTCTTGCTGTCTGAGGAGAGGAGATTGAGACCCGTGTGTGTGGGTGAGACCTCATGTTGCAAGTGTGTTCTTTTTTTGTTCTGTACAGGACACAGCCATTACACTAGCTACCATGGACAATTCTGTCAAATCCCTCAAAGCAACACCATTTGAAAGTCGAACACTGCAAGAAAAACTCAGAGTGAAAGAGTTTGGACCTCATCAGCCTGACATCAGCATTCAGCAACCAGCAACAGACAGAGGAAGGCTATATATTCGGTCGTTTTCCAGAACCTGGTTTGCTAAGTGGTTCTTGTATAGTTAGTATAGCATAGGTACATAGATTAAACTGTATATTGTATAGTAGTGTAGTGTACATAGGACCCAGTACCTTTTTAATTTGTAAGCTTAACATTGTATTGCATTTTATCTCAGGACTTGTATCAGGTCTATTTTATTATCTTCTATTTTGTTCTAATTACTTTTGCACAATCGAATGTAAGACCATATTTAGGTATTATTTGTGATGGCACACTGGGTAGTCTTTCTAATATAAGACCATATTTTTTTCTTATGTTTATTTTCTACTAGGCACCATATAATAAATGTTCTTTCACCATAAGTTTCAAGTTTGTTTATTATTTGTCACAACAAAATACAGAATACTGATTGATTGTGCTACATACAGTAAAAATAAAGTAAAAAAAGAAATTAAGCAGTAAGTAAAGGAATGTTCAGTCAATATACATATATACAATACAGAGTAGAATGAGTAACGGTGAGGTTTATATTATGTATAGTTTTTTATTTTTAATTAGCCCTCTCGGTCGTTTACATGGTGAAATGGCGCCACCGTCTGGGCAAATCCGGTATTGCACAGTAGATATGATTTAAAAAAAAATTGTTTTACCCCTGCGCCCCTCCTACTTCGGATGTCACCGGCCGCCACTGCGTGTACTGCAGTGACGTGATCGACGTTTGTTGTTCTGTCAATATTAGCGTTATTCTGCATATTAAATGTTTTGTGGTCGATCGTTTATGAAAATGAAATGCTATTTAATAAGCTTCATTCATTAAAAAAAAGTATAATATGACGGATGATGATGATGTCCGAATTGTTATGACCCTGTCCATCTTCATGACGGACAACGATAAAGTCTAGCACGACCTCTGACGCACGCACATTTATACCAGACGCTATATCTGGTATAAACCAGACTAGAGCTTAGTTGTGGCCAAAACGATAATCACGATTATTTTTGATCAATACTAGGATCACGATTATTCATTAATTTTAGGGGCAACGTCCTTTTGCTCGGTTTTCAGTCACGTGACTGATGGGGAGCCCTGGATGGGTTCAACATAGGATGTTTTTACAGAACTGCAGGGCAGGCCTTTCAAATTCCCATCCATTACAATTAAGCCACGACTTTTTAGATGACCTCTAAAGAAGTAAAACAAATACAGTATATGTGAAGAAATTGTACGTGTTGGACACTTGCGATACAGCACCCGCTGTATGCAGTATTTCAATCACGATGAACAGCGACGGCCCTGCTAGAGCCCACTTCGGCAAAGTGTACATGTACAGTATCTTGTGTAGAATACCTCCCCTTAAATAATGAATACAGGTGTCGAAAGAAGCACAACAATATATCGATCATGGTAGGCCTACAGTATCACAATGTCTTTATTGTCATTGTACAAGTACAACGAAATTGTCTAGCAACCATCACGACACTTAACATTTCATATATATGATTACTTTTAAACTAAACTAAATACTTGATAGGTTAATATCACATAATGCAACGCTTGTGATATAATGCAGACGGTTAAACCCCTCTATCCCTTCACCTGTTGTTGCCACTGACGCTGGTTGCGTCGGTCCACGAAAACGGACCATGTCAGAACGATTACGTAAACACATGACAAAAGTCCAACAACTAAGATACTCAGTGTTTAGTTAACCTTTGATTAAATGTTCACTGCAAAGACATGTGTACTCTGATCGTTTCCATTATTTGCCCTCCTCGACGACGGAGGCGCGTCCACAGCACAAATCCACAATCTTCTCCTCTCTGGAAACACAACCCTAGCTTGTCTCCTCGTCGATTAGTGCATCCGATCGCACAACAACTGTCCGGCATTTTGGCTAAACCTGGTTAAAATACCTAAATGAAAAAGCTATTGAATAGCTGGCGGACTGCAGAAGAAAGCCGCGTTGTTTTGCCCTCGAAGTGGGCGTTCCTATAAGGATGTGACGTCACGCGAAAGCTGGGAACCCTGGAGTCGACGGCTGGTTTGAGGCTGCAGGCTGCGCGCTCATGACACCTCCATCTCGTTCTCCCCCTGGTGGTTGGTAACTGTCGTAGCTTAACGTACCGGTGGTTTAAAATGGCCGATCCCATAAGCAACGCGTCTTGACTACCGGTGCCACAAAATGTCCGCTCCCATACAACAACGCCACTACCGCGTGCTGCAACACAGAGAAGAGAAAACAAACATGGCGCCGACCAGACGAAAGTCTGACGTGATTTTAAACAGAGAGCTTTACAGTATGTGGCAGAACATTCAGGAGAGCGTCGACCCGGAGACATTCAGATACTGGATAAGATTAGGCACAACTGTTATATTGTATATACCTGTGGTGTAAGTGTACTGCAGAGAGATCATCTAACTTTGTTCTTCTGTCAATATAAGCGTTATTCCGTATATTTAATGAATTGTGAATTGAATGCTATTAAATATCCTTTATTTCATTTAAAAACTATATGGCTGGTAATACTTGATGTCTGAATGTGTATGACTGTCCGAGTTTTGCCCTCGAGGTGGGCGTTCCTATAAGGATGTGACGTCACGTGAAAGCTAGGAACCCTGGAGTCGACGGCAGACAGAACTGGTTTGAGGCTGCAGGCTGCGCGGCTGCGCTCATGACACCTCCATCTCGTTCTCCCCCTGGTGGTTGGTAACTGTCGTAGCTTAACGTACCGGTGGTTTAAAATGGCCGATCCCATAAGCAACGCGTCTACACTACCGGTGGCACAAAATGCCCGCTCCCATACAACAACGTGCCTGACGGACAACGAGAGAGTCTAGCGCGACCTCTGACTCACTCACATTTATACCAGTCGCTATATATTTTATAAACCAGACAAGAGCTTCAAGATTATGACCTCTTTAAAAAAAGAAAGAACAATATGTGAACAAACTGTACGTTTTGGGCACATGCGATCCATATACAGCACCGCTGCAATATTTCAATCACTATGAACAGCGACGTCCCAGCTAGAGCCCACTTTAGCGATGTATATATACATATATTTTGTCAAATTCATCCCCTTAAATAACAAATACACTTAAAAGTAGGAAACAATATATTGCTGATGGTACAGTATCAAAATGTCTTTATTGTCATTGTACAAGTACAACGACATTGTCTAGCTGTCATCACGACACAAAAATATTATTTTAAACCAAAATGAACAGGTAAAAACGTCAAACACAATTGTATATAAATAAACTCTGTGGCAATAGTTTAATTGGAATACAACAAGTTTCAAGTTCTCCTGATTGCTAGGTTAATATAACGCTTGTGATACAATGCAGACTGTTAAACCCCTCTATCCCTCCACCTGTTGTTGGCACTGACGCTGGTTGCGTCGGTACACGAAAACAAACCATGTCAGAACGATTACGTAAACACATGACTAAAGTACGAAAACTAATATACTCAGTGTTTAGTTAACCTTTGATTAAATGTTCACTGCAAAGACGTACTTTGATGGTTTCCATTCTTTGCCCTCCCCGGGGACAGAGGCGCGTCCACAGCACAAATTCACTATCTTCTCCTCTCTGGGGCTTCTTTCTCGGACTCGTCGGTTAGTGGTTTCGATCACACAACAACTGTCACAATACCTAAATGAAAAAGCTATTGAATAGCTGGCAGACTGCAGAAGAAAGCCGCGTTGTTTTGCCCTCGAGGTGGGCGTTCCTATAAGGATGTGACGTCACGTGAAAGCTAGGAACCCTGGAGTCGACGGCAGACAGAACTGGTTTGAGGCTGCAGGCGCTCATGACACCTCCATCTCGTTCTCCCCCTGGTGGTTGGTAACTGTCGTAGCTTTTCTGTCAATACATTTAGATTTAATTTAGTTATATTTTGTTTATACTAGTTTAGTTTGTTGTTATTTAGTTTTTAGGTATTAGTATATTTTGTGTGCATTTATTCCCCCTGTTTCAACTGTTGCACCTTAATTTCCCTCGGGATAAATAAAGTCTCTTGAATCTTGAATTGAATCTAGCTTAACGTACCGGTGGCACAAAATGCCCGCTCCCATAAAACAACGCGCCTGACGGACAACGAGAAAGTCTAGCGCGACCTCTGACGCACGCACGCACATTTATACCAGTCGCTATATCTTGTATAAACCAGACAAGCTTCAAGATTATGAACAAAATGGTAATCCCGATAATTCTTTATCAACATTGAGATCACGATTATTCATTCATTTTGTAGTGAAATGATCACTCAAAGGCGCCAATACCGTGGGTGCTTCGGAGCCGGAGAACCCACGGAGATTCCCGAGCACCAACGGAGGTTACCGAGCACCCACATGCGCCAGTCGCGGCCACATTTACATTGATTTGATGTAAAACTTCATGGTTGGTGCTGGATTGGATCATCCATAAGGACTGCGCTGATGTGATTGGTTATTTATCTTTCAGTCCCCTGCTCCTAACCCTAACCACCAATCACAGAACGTTTCTCCGGACGATAGAGCATCGTTTGCCAAACTCCACATGGCCCTTCATACGTTGCGCTTGCATGTCAGATTAACCGTAGAGCAAGGCTGGCTGGAAACTTTCCAAAATTTACAAATGTGATAAAAAAAATACCCCAAAAACAATTTCCACCA
>JANIIK010001693.1:0-31089 GCA_027704905.1 Muraenolepis orangiensis
CCTCCATTGGCTCCCGATCAAACACAGGATACACTTCAAAATACTTCTCATCACCTTCAAAGCGCTCAATAACCTGGCCCCCCCCTACCTCTCTGACCTCCTCCACCGCCACACCCCTAACCGTCGCCTCAGGTCTGCTGATGCTAACCTATTAAAACCCATCAGGACTAAGCTCTGGACCTGGGGTGACAGAGCATTTTCTGCAGCGGCCCCCTCCCTCTGGAACGCCCTCCCCATCCACATCCGCAATGCCAACACCCTTCCGTCCTTTAAAACAGCCCTCAAAACCCACCTCTTCACTCTTGCTTTCAACCCATAATTTGTTCTCTGCTTTGTTTTGTTTCCTGTTTTGTTTTGTTGTGTTTGTTGTGTTTTGAATTAGTCTTTATGTTTTCTATTTCCTGTAAAGCGTCTTTGAGCACCTGGAAAAGCGCTATATAAGTCGGATATATTATCATGTGTAGTATTTGTTATAATGGTAGTAGTGAAGTAGTAGTAGTAGTATAGTTATTATAGTAAATAATATAGTAGTTATAGTAGTAGTTAATAAAAGTTGTAGTAATAGTAGTAGTTGTAGTAGTAGTGTTATTATGTATTTATATATTTATGTAGTTGTTATATTTTTTTAATTTGAAGGTGAATAATGGGCCAGCCAAATCACACAGACTCAAAGTGACACAATCTCAACACATAACTGTGACATTCAGTGTGTGTGTGGCCCAGGGTCCAGGGGCAAGGCGCTGCATTCCGGGACCCTCACCCGCTTCCTGCAGGAGCCTGACGACGCCTACGTCACTCTTGTGTTGTGTTTGCTTGAAATAAAGCTTTACGTTATAGCTCCACTGTGTCTTGGTCTGCGTTCTGGGTCCCACCTAACTATCCCATTCGTGACCTAACCAATATGGACCCCGGCGACCCCGACCAGTGGAGGCAATTACTGCGGTCTCTCAATGACATGAGACGCCTCCTGGACCTAGCTCTGATGGACCTCGCTCGGGGGGAGCAACTGACGCTGGAGCTGAGGGATCACCGGTTAGCCGACCTGCGTCCCGGCGATCTCGAACGGGTGCTGCAGCTGATCGATTCCCTGAGGAGCCATGACGGATCACGGATTCAAGCGCTGCGGGAGCAGGAGAAGGCTTGGAAGGTCATGTTAGCCCGGATGGCTCCCGGCGACCGTGACCAGTGGAAGCCCGTGGGTGATTCCCAGTACGGATGGTGGGGTCAAGGGTTGCAGGTCATGAGGGACCAGCGCGCTGCCCGACGTTGCGCTTCCCCCTGTCTCCCGATGTCGCGCCGTACCCGCCTGACGACGTCACGCTGTCCCCGTGGGGAGGGTCCAGAGTAGACCTCAGAGGAGACTCCAGAGGAGGTCCCGGAGGAGACCCCCAGAGAAGACCCCCAGAGGAGACTGGGGGTCACACATCCGTAACACAGCTTATTATCCTTCACATATGCTCGCCGATCCTCAAGGGACTATTCCATAAAGTCTGAGCACTTGGGGAGTTGATGCTTGTCATCTTTGCACCACATGAATGGGGGCCCTGAATTTCCATTGCTTGTTATTGATCTGTCACAGTTTGTGGCAGTTTGAGTGCTGAAGACATAGGCTTTGTGTCTGAGTAAAGAGCATGTAGAGAGGTAACTGGATTGCATGTTATCGCTGCTTATATTGTCACAAAGTTTGTGCAATCCTCAAAGGTGGAAAAATCTTTTCCTTTCATGAGGGCAATTGTAACCTGGCGATTCCACCGGGATGCTAACCAATCAGGAACTTTCTGTATTAGCTTTTGGTTTTCTTCGCAGTCACTTTATATTTCTAGACCCTTCACATGGGGCATGGCCCCACGATCGCCCCCCCCCCCCTCCCCTTGGACTCCACGATGTTCGTGATCATGAAGATCGGTGCACACGTTGTTTTTAATGTTCCAGTCCCTCTGGTGATAGTGGGAGAGGGGGGGGGGTCGCCAGTCTCTAGCGCTGTTATTTTGGGGGTCGCGGGCTGAAAAGTTTGGGAACCCCTGGTATAGAGGAAGGTTAGAAGGAATCTGTCTGTTGTTCTGCTGTATGGACTGTCTACAACTTTCCAGTCTGAATTCTCAGTCATAGGTCTCCAGTCTAGCACGAGCAGCCTCCATGTCCTTTTCTGCTTGAAGACGCTCTAATTTAGACTTCTGCATATCTAATTCCTTCCTATGATGTTCTTCCATTCGTCTTATTTTTCCATTTGCTTTCTTTCTTCTTGCATTGTTTTTGTATTGAGCCTCTTTTGCAGCGAGCTCTGCGGCCCTTTTTGCAGCTATGATCATAGATACAAGATACAAGATACAAGCATCATATATATATATATATACAGTATATATATACTGTATATACACAATGCATACAGGTTCACAACCCAGTACATTACATTGTGCACTGAGGCATGTACACACACACACACACACACACACACACACACACAAAAGCACAGACTCACCCACCCACTCATGCACGCTCATGTGCACACATAAACACACACACACACACACATCATAGACATAACCTTCAACTCAATCCTACACATATACACGACACACGTGTACATACGCACAAACACACACACACACACACACACACACACACACACACACACACACACACACACACACACACACACACACACACACACACACCAACACCTACACACACATATAACCTCTAGCTTCAACTAAATTTTGCTTGTCAAAATTGCTCTCAATTTCACATCAGGGTGAGAAGGTACGAAGATGGAGCCCATAGCTCCTCGGTGGGCAGGAATCAGAGCTTAAGGGATGGATTGTCTGAAAGGCGCTTTCTGACTACACCTTCAGGCTACACCCAACTCCCACCACTCCCCCCCGCTCCCTCCACTCCCTTAAAATACATCTCCCTGACAGTGTGAGCTCATATGTCACGCTCAATACTAAGATACTAGGAGAACAGTAGCCCCACAAGTCATACAAAAAGCTTTCATTGTTCAATTGTTCAATATTGCCATGGAGACTTTGAGCGGTGAACAGTGGCGGGTGGGGGCTGGCCCCCCGGAACCGGCCTGATGCAACTTGTTGAAACGTGCCACGGGTTTGATCCCCGCGTTTGAATGGAACAAATGGAATCGGACGTTTTATGATTGTTGGAATCAAGTGGGCGAGATCGGGAAGAAAAACAAAGACAGTGGGGGGTCGGTTCTTTACCGGCAGATATAAAACAAAAGCGTTTATTTCCGAAGGACAGCAAAATCATAACTCGACCCATCCATCGTGTGGATAAGGACTTGGCTTGGGAGCCGCAAGGTCGCCGGTTCAAGACCCGGCGAACACCAGGTTACTGCCTAAAATAGTTACTGCTTAAAATAGCTGACCGCTGCTCTTAATAATAGGATGGGTTAAATGCAGAGAAATTCCTTTCACTTCACTGTACTTGTGCTGTACACTGACAAATTTGAATTATTATTATCAAAAGTGGCGTTTTCTAAACCGGACCCGTGCTGGCGGCACGATGACCTCATCGAACCCCGGAAAGAGAGAGAGACGTGAAAAATGACAGACTTAAAATAAGTTGCCTAATTGCGAGCGAGACAGCCGTAACAAACGGTGGCGATCGCTATCCGCCATACAGATCCCTGGCCAAGACCCCAGGCCTACACATCTTCCCTGGTCATTAAAAGAGACGCCTCCCATCTGTCCCCTTTCACCATCTCTCTCTCTCTCTCTCTCTCTCTCTCTCTCTCTCTCTCTCTCTCTCTCTCTCTCTCTCTCTCTCTCTCTCTCTCTCTCTCTCTCTCTCTCTCTCTCTCTCTCTCTCTCTCTCTCTCTCTCTCTCTCTCTCTCTCTCTCTTCACCTCCTCTGGGACAGGTGGGGCAGACAGGGGGGAAATAAGAGAGGGGAGGGTGGGCTGGAAAGAGAGAGGAGGGAGAAACAAAGTGTGTGTGTGTGTGTGTACAAATCGTCTTTATTGATCACATACATGTAAACACAAACAGTGAAATGTGTTTATCTGCATTAAACCCATCCTAGTATTAGGAGCAGTGGGAGCAGCTATTTATATATACAGCGCCCAGGGAGCATTTACATTTACATTTACATTTAGGGCATTTGGCAGACGCTTTTATCCAAAGCGACTTACAAGGTGTACATTAGTTGAAGCAGACAATAGCATAACACTGGGGTACGCAAACATATAAATACAGCAGTTCACAAGTATTCATATTGACAAGATGAATAACACAATTTCGTACTGCTAGGTCACCTGCTTAAGTAGCTGTGATAAGAGCGTGTTAACAACATTAAGGACATACACTTGCTAACATATACAACATGCTAAGAGCTATTAATGTCAGGACTTAAGCAAGTTTAGGGGTTTCACAAAGGAGAGTCCAGGTGGACTCTGAACAGGTGGGTCTTGAGTCTCTTGCGGAAGCTGGCGAGGGACTCTGCCGTCCTGACATGAGACGGGAGTTCATTCCACCACTGTGGGGCCAGAGCCGTGAAGAGCTGGGTTTTGGACGAGCGATGTTTGGTTGACCTTAGTGAAGGTCGAACAAGTCGCCTGGCAGAAGTTGAGCGGAGCGCTCTGGCTGGGATGTAGGGTTTGACCAAAGCCTGGAGGTAGGCCGGGGCAGTTCCATTGACTGCCCTAAAGGTCAGCACCAGAATCTTGAATTTGATGCGAGCATTTACCGGAAGCCAGTGGAGTTCGCGGAAGAGAGGGGTCACGTGGGAGAATTTCGGTAGGTTGAATACCAGGCGTGCTGCTGCGTTCTGGATGCGTTGGAGGGGCTTGGTTGCAGTGGAGCAGTGTCAGGGTCTTGTGCCCAGGTGTTTCTCTGGACTTGAACCGGCAACCTTCCGGTTCCTAAGCAAACATTTGTGCCCGTTTCTATATGGGGTCTGTAACACTGGTTAACTCGCGGTCTTACACTTTACGTATATGCACAAAGTGTATATATTTATACATATATTTACTGTATATATTTCATATTTGATCATGTTACTCAGCGTCAGCATCTAAAAAAAAACAATGAATCAAATATGTAGTGATCAGTGATATCAGGACCAATCTATAGTTATGGATAGAATGAAATATTACACAACACATGATTAATGACACATCATTAATTAACCGCCATACACCATACTCATGAAATCCTGCACTCATTTGATTGCCCGTTCTTCATATGATGCGTGACTGACAGTATAGTAAACATCATGAATCATGGCATCATGAACCTTTGTATGGATGTTCCCTCTCTCTCTCTCTCTCTCTCTCTCTCTCTCTCTCTCTCTCTCTCTCTCTCTCTCTCTCTCTCTCGCTCGCTCGCTCGCTCTCTCTCTCTCTCTGTAATCAGAGTATAAAGTATGATGTTAAACATCCCCGACGGCTGCATTAATCACATATCAACTGTCTCTCTTAAACTCTATGGACCCGTTACACATTCATCCACAGTTCAAGACACTTCAGTTAATGAGTTTGTTTAAAGGGGAGTTGTTTCATGAAGTTAGGGGAGTTAGTTAGCGTGTTTGATATAGTTAGGGGTGTTAGTTAACCTCTTTGGTTTAGCAAGAGGAGTTAGTTAGCAACTGTATCATTATTGTAAAGTTTAACTGAAAATAGCCGTTATTCAAGAACACTGAACACATTAAGACTTATATTAAAAAATACACTAATCTTATACAAAGTGATGAAATTGGATGTTGAACTTTTCCACATGTGGGTTTATCAAAAATGACTCCAATCAGGCATTGATTATAGCTTTTAAATAATATAAGGAAAAACACAACAGATATTCCTCCATTACCCATGTGTGGTACACACCTCATCGCCACAGTCAATCTGTACCTGACTGTGTGTGGTCTAAATCTCCAGGTTATATTTGACACACAATCACAAACACACCAACTGATACTTCAGGCGTTTTAAAGATCATTTAAAAGCCAAGGCATTATGTCACCAGAGGTTTACGGCCTCATTTTGTTTTTAAATGGTGGTGATGCAGAGCAGTTTCACTAATTGCTCCAGTGTGAACCGGTTTACTGAAGAGTCGGACGGTGTTCTGAAGCCAGAGCAGGTGGGACACTGCTGACACGCCCGCGCTCCTCCTGAGTGTGTGTGCTGATGGCTGGTTTGACCTGTGGGCCTTGATTGGACCAAGGCACCACAGGTGTGCAGCCTCACCCGGGCCCCAGAGTCTAATCAGTCTAATGGGCCAGGTGCGGCTGCTAAAACTCAGCCGCCAGCCACACACAATGATACACACACACACACATACTACACACACACACACACACACACACACACACACACACATACCACACACACACACATACCACACACACACACACACATACCACACAAACACACACACACACACGCACACGCACACACACACACACGCACAAACACACACACCACACAAACACACATACCACACAAACACACAGAACACACACACTCCACGATGCGAAATTGATGTTTTCCATGTTTGTGTCTCAAACGAGAGATGTGTTGCTTTCAAAACTATATTTTTGATTATATACACACTTGGCTATTTCTCAGCGTAGTTATGAAAACATTTTGGTTCACAATGGAACTCCCTGTTGTGATGTCTCTCACTCGTGTCTTGTTCATCTTTTGTTTGGCTCCATTTGTTTCCCACCAGAACACTGAAGTTGTTTAGTAAATGTTTCGTTGTTTTTCTTGCCTGGCTTTGCTTTGCCGGACATACTCTGGGATTTACAGTAGGATGTTGCTTGTCATATAACTAGAATATTCTCCTACTTTGGCTCATGTTGCTGCCCAGGAGTTCTATACAAGTGACAATGAACTGACATAAAAACCAAAATCAAAAAGAATACATATTTTTGGAGGGCAAAATCCCTGTGACTGCGCTATGTGTGTGTGTGGGTATGTTTTGTGTGTGTGTTAGTGTGCATATGTGTGTGTATGTGTGTGTGTGTGTGTGTGTGTGTGTGTATGTGTCTAAATAGATTGTTAGGTAGATATTGTTCTATACTGTTTACCAACGTATTGTACTTTTACCTGAGCACTGGTTCAGTTCTTTGAGACTTGTTGGAGAAATTTGCCAATAAATGCATGCTAAAAGATCCCAAAGATATTAATATATATATATATATATATATATATATATATATATATATATATATATAAAGTCCTATATAGTGTTCCTGCAGATATATAAATATACTGATGGTGCTGTTGTTATTGCACAACCAGCCTGAGTCACATGGCGGAGTGATATTATAAAGTTATATTATTGAGTCACATAGCGTGAACATATAAAGTTATATTTAGTTATGACAATACCAATGTATATTCCTGAGTCAAACGGATGAGTGATATTATTAAGTTATATTCTTGAGTCATAGTGTGAACATATATAAATAGAGTCATATCACGGAATGATATAATGTGGTTATATGATTGACTCATATTGTAAAGTATACCGTTCAGTAAGAGTGTGAATAGTGTACTGCCGTTAGAATAATGTAATATTGTAAATACAGTGGTGTCATCATCGTGGTGCGTTGCCATGTTGTTCAGTCAAACCATACATGCACAATATTGTCTTTCAAGTCTCTTTCCCGCTCTGGGGACGATTGTGTTGCTTTGTTGATGGGAAGGGAAGCTGGAAGCAGTCATGTGGAACCTGGTGAATATGTAGTGAAATGTATATCAACATATGCATGACTTATCCCCATGCCATCACAATGCACACTGAAAGGGTCATACCAAACAAAGGTCATATGTGATTCATAATTGTGTGTGTGTGTGTGTGTGTGTGTGTGTGTGTGTGTGTGTGTGTGTGCGTGTGCGTGTGTTTTTCATTAGGTTCCGGGAGCTCTGATGTACGACGTAACACATCATTTAGTCATCGCCCCGATTGTGTGATGTTCATGTGGACCGTTGTGACATGAAAGAGAGAGATCTTCCCAGATATATACTGTATATCGGAATTTAAATGACCTGTGCTCTTTTCAGCCGGTTTTCCATATAGATATGACATAATGAAATAGACATCCATTCATCCATCCATCCATCTGTCTATCAATGAGATATGTATGTGTATGTGTATGTGTATGTGTCACGGCCGGGTGTAGGTGGGACCCAAAAGCAGAGTGAACAGAAGCCAGGTAGAACAGGTACTTTAATGTTCGGTGCACACGCCGATTAGCGCAATCAAGGGCAGAGGTACATATAGTGCAAAATCCAAAATATGGTTAAGGCAATACGAGGTCGATAACAGGTTGTCGAGGCTTAAGGCACAAAAACGCAAGGCAAAAACAAGGTCGTTATCCAGGCGATGGTAAAACACAGCAGAACAATAAACAGAACACAAGACGTGATACTTAAACTTGACGTGACGTGAGGCTTTCCGAGATTAGTAACAGTAACACACAAGACATGGCTTAAATACAGCTTGGTAAATGAGGTGTGATTGACAACAGGTGAGTTCAGTATGAAATGGCTGACGGAAAACACGGAGTGGCATTTCGGAACGGAGTCGTGACATCGCGGATCCAGGAAGCCAGCGGAGATCCAGGACTAGGAGCGGAAAGAGCTGGGTTGGATCGTGACAGTATGTGTATGTGTATATGTATGTGTATGTGTGTGTGTGTGTGTGTGTGTGTGTGTGTTGTGGTATGTGAGGACGAGCGTGTTGCTTTGTCCTGCGTTCGTCTAAGCCTAAGCACGACGGTCCGATGCCGCTGACATTTTGGGTTCATTCACGACTGTCACGCCACCGTGTTTTATCGAAACGTAAAGCATCACAAAACTCTCCGGAAAGAAAAAACCGTCCTCTGTCGGCCCCTGTGTGTGTGTGTGTGTGTGTGTGTGTGTGTGTGTGTGTGTGTGTGTGGGGGGGGGCCTGATCGCCGGCGACGACGAGACAGCCTACAGGGAGGAGGTTGGATCGCTGGAGCAGTGGTGCCAGGAGAACAGCCTCGCCCTCAACATCAAGAAGACCAAGGAGCTGACTACAGGAAGCAGAGAGGAGAGCACGGCCCTATCTCCATCGACGGTGTTGCAGTAGAGAGGGTCAGCAGCTTCAAGTTCCTCGGTGTGCACATCTCCGAGGACCTCACATGGTCCACGCACACCACACACGTGGTAAAAAGGGCCCAACAATGCCTGTATTTCCTCGGGGGTCTGAGGAAATTCAGCATGGGCTCCCGCCATTTATTTATACTTATTTTATTGTATTCTGTTTTTATCTTATTTTTATAACTGCTGTCTGTCGTTGGGTATTGCACATAAGATTTTCAATCACTGCTTTATACTTGACTTGACTTGACTTGACGTGTGCGTGTTTGTGAAAGTGTGTGTTTCTGAAAGCATGTGTATGTGTCTAAAAGTGTGTGTGTGTCTGAAAGTTTGTGTGTGTGTGTCTGATAGTGTGTTTGTGTGTGTCTGAAAGCGTTTGTGTGTCTGACAGTGTGTGTGTCTGAAAGTGTGTGTGTGTGTGTCTGAAAGCATTTGTGTGTGTCTGAAAGTGTGTGTGTGTGTGTGTGTGTGTGTGTGTGTGTGTGAAGGTGTGTTTTTGCGTCTGAACGTTTGTGTGTCTGGACGCGTATGCCTGTCTAAAAGTGTGTGTGTGTGTGTCTGAAAGCGTGTGTGTTTGTCTGAAAGTGTCCATCCATCCATCTATCCATCCATCCATGGTCTACTGCTTATCTGTGGTCGGGTCGCGGAGGTAGCAGCTTCAGCAGGGGACTCCAAACTTCCCTTTCCCTGGCAACATCGACAAGCTCTGACTGGGGGATCCCGAGGCGTTCCCAGGCCAGTGTGGAGATCACCTGTATCGTGGTCTCTTCCCAGTTGGATGTACCTGGAAAACCTCCCCCGGGATGTGACCAGGAAGCATCCTTACTAGATGCCCGAACCACCTCAACTGGCTCCTTTCTACGCGAAGGAGCAGTGGCTCTACTCCGAGTCTCCCACGAGTGACTGAGCTTCTCACCCTATCCCTCAGGGAGATACCAGCTTTGCCTCCTGGCTCAGCTCTCTTTTGGTTACAACGGTGCGATAAAGTGCACCCAATACCGCTCCCGCTGCACCTATTCTCCGGTCAATCTCACGCTCCATCCTCCCCTCACTCGAGAACAAGACCCCGAGATACTTTAACTCCTTCACTTGGGATAAGGACTCCCTCCCTACTTGGAGTAGACAATAGGCAACACGGTTATGGTAAATCAATTATAATAATACTTACTTAAAAATAGCATACTACAAATAATTATATCAAAGCATTAGTATTCTTCCAGCAAAGACATTTATTCAATCCTAGCACAATGACCAACAAAATATGAACTGCAGATGGTATTACAGAATATACATTATTTTACATGTATCAGTAAACTGTAGTTGAAGTTTTAGAGTAAATCATTATTTTCAGCTCAGTTTGATTTTAATTGACTTTCCTTTTCTTTCCCTTTTTTTTACACATCATAACATTCCGTACCACAACCGAATGACTCATCTTAACTTTAAAAAATGTACAGTGTGCAAAAGAAAGTCATTAAAATGCTGCAGAACAGGCTTAATTAGCAATGAACAGATGATTGCAAAAGTGAAGCTTCACTGTAAACTCTGTAGAACTGCTGTTCTCTGCAACCATGCTTTACAGGTAATACATGTGAAAGTTTTAAGCATATGATTATCACGTTGGAAATAGAGCCATTGCAAATGTTGCACTGGTGGTTGAACTTGTGTGGAAAATAAATGAATTCAAGGATTGTGAAAATCGGACCAAACTGTTCTGGGGAACTAGAGAACTAGAGAACTAGGGACCTGGGGAGGAATAGTTCCTGCAAGGGAGCTTTTTCTGTTTGCATTCGCACCGCCAATAGGAACTTAATTTACGGAACATCTGCACGAGACACCTCGCTTCTGTTCTTGTAGCAGTTTAAACCTTCTAATAATGACACTGTGTGTGTGTGTTTGTATGTCTGTGTCTGTGTGTGTGTCTGTGCACTTGCAGATCAGTATGTATATGTGTGTGTCTGTTTTTCTTTGAATTGGTGTGTGTTTATGCTGAATATATAGCTTTTTAGTACAGTGTGTGTGTGTGTGTGTGTTTGTGTGTGCGTGTTTGTGCCCACACATTATTAAAGGGCAAACACTTCTGGGGTCGTTTAAACACTTACCCAGGCTTGTGTGTGCACCCCAGACAGTTTTTTGTCTGCTTGCTTCAATAATCAGATATTTGATACTCGTGTAAGCACCATCCCCCATCCCCCATCCCCAGCTGATAGAATCCCATCAAACATCAGACTCTATATTAGACTCATCAGAAAACCCATCCCTGCTTCTCACGACTGATATTGTCCTTCTATATAAATGTGCCGACCTTCATTTTTACGATGAGTTATGTTAATATTTTACGATGTGCTGTTGCTTTCCTGTTGTAGGACAAATGTAGGACGCAGCCCCGGGGCAGTTTAATGTCAAACTCTAATAACTGATGAGGGGGCCATCCAGCACACAATAAACAGTCGGACAACTTGATATTATCCTAAACAATCGGGGGGGGGGGGGGGGGGTCCACCCTATAACAACAGCCAGTGAGCTTGTCTAAAATGTTAAACAGAAGTACTAGCGATGAGTTAAGGCCCGCTCAGTAGCTACGTCGAACGATTCGACCAACGCTAGTGGGAACAACGCAGGTACAGCTCTTGGCTTCAGACGGTCACTCCGTACCCTCGGTCCATTTCGAACTTTTCAACTAACTTAACCCCGCTATGTCAAGGTGACGTTCAGCCAGGGGCGGACTGGCAATCTGGCAGTTCTGGCAAATGCCAGAACGGCCGACGCACTTTTGGGCCGCTGTTTGCTGAAAAAAAATTAATTACGTAAAGAAATTCAACGCAGGTGGCTACACTGGCGTATCACACTGGCCCATTCCACCCCCTTTCTGAAAGTGGGCCGGTCAAAGGACTAAATGCCAGGGCCGAATTGTTGTCCCAGTCCGCCCCTGCGTTCAGCTGTGTCCAGTGACAAAGAAAAACGTGGAAAAACTATGAAAAATTTGCGTTCAAACCAAGTTGAACAGCGGGCGGCATTGTGACCGCTGGCTACAACGAACCCCACGATTGACAGTGAAACGATATGTTTGTGGAAAGTTCCACTGTGCCGCTTATTGTTGATGTTGCTGTGAAATAAAACTGAAGAATAATAATTAAAAAGAAAAAACGGAAACCCTATAAGGCATGATCCCCAGAGGGCGTGCCATTGGCTGAGGTATACGGTCCCCCCCGCCGCCTATAGTAATACATCAGTAATATAATCTAGTTATAAATCGGTCATTGTAATAGAACAGAAATATAGTAATACATCAGTAATATGGTAATACATCAGTCATTGTTTGGCTAATTCATGGGAGGATATTTCATTTGGAGTTTTATTTTATTTTCTTTGATTTTGATTGGCTAAAAGTATGCATGCAGAGAGTGATTGGCTTAGATAGAAATGGGGGCGGGCTTAATGAACGTAATCTGGGTGGTAGGGGAACGGAATGACAGTTATAGAGTGATATGGGAGTTGGTAAGTTGAGCTCTGAATGATTGTGTATTTTGTTAATCTTTTCTGTTAGTTCGTTCACTGTTGATTATTTACATGTACTAATAGATCGATGTGTTTTGTCAGTTTTACAATCTGTTAATGAAGGGAGAAAAACCAAAACGAATTGTGTCAAGTCTCATCATTCCACCCGAACTGCCGGAGTAAGCAGAAGATCTTCACCCATTCAGCTAGCTAGAGGGAGAGCTGAACAATTGTAAAACACCCGCTGACGACCAGCCTGAAGAGGACGGACCGTCAGCTAGCTAAGAAGAACAAACACGGTTGGACGCAACAGGAGCTCCGGGAGGACAAGGACCCATTCACCGGAGGCGAGAGCAAGCTAAAACCTGGTCAGGTTAGTGACGCAGCCGCCAGCCGGCAACAGAGCCGTGGAGCCCGCAACTGTAGCTAACTAGCTACCTGCTAGCTAGCGTAGCATTAGCCAACTAAGCTAGCGTTAGCTCTGTTGTCGCAATAGCACAACAGGCGCGCGGTAGGGCTTATAGTACTCAAAGCTACAGCTAGCTAGGCAGGTAAGGAGTGTAAGAATCCGCAGCTAGCTTCAGCTAGCTAGCCCAACTGCAAGAATCCACAGCTAGCTTCAGCTAGCTAGCCCAACTGTAAGAATCCACAGCTAACTAAGCTAACCTACAAGACCCACCAAGAAAGGAATTGTGAGCTAATAGCAGCTATTCAGAGAGCTACCCACACCCAGCACTCATTCTCTGTGACTCTATTGACTGTTTGCATTAAAATAGGTTTGTGTGTACCTGGGTATTAAGTCGTCGGGGGGAGGAAAATCCTCTCCCACTTTATTATTTTATTTTAGCAGTATCCCTGGGAGGACCCCACGGTGAACCTGGTTCCGCTGCCGAAGACTAGGTAAGGAAGTGCAGGGACCAGTGCAAATCAGCTCAGGGAGTCAGAGAGGGCTGAAGATATAAGATAGAAAGACGAAACAGGTACACACAGTTTATTTCTGAGTCACAGGCAAAATGGAGGCACTGAAGATTGAAAGGGAAAAATTGGCAGTCACTTTTGAGAGAGGATATCGCCATATCATCAGGTCAGTGGCATTAATGGGCGAAAATGACATGAAACGCGAGTGGATGGCGCTCCTGTCAAACGCGAAAGACCTAAACTCTGCAAACGACAATTATGAGGTAGGTTTGCGGGCCAAAGCAAGTCAGGAACCTGAGGCAGGTAACAGTCAGCTTCTTCAAGACATCACCAATGCCGCTGAGGAGAGCGCTCAGAAGGTTGAACAGGTCGGTCACGTCATAAAGGCCAACATGTGGACAAGGTTCGCGGAAATCAAACTTTCATCCGCAATTAGACGAGCAGAACGGAGTCACGAAGGCGCGAAGAGGATCAGTCTAGAAGAGGCAACCCATGACATTTGTAAAGAACGAAGCACACTCACAGAGAACCTCATCATCAAAGCGCGAAGTCTGTTATCAAGCTGGGAGGAGTGGATCCCTGTAGTTGAGGCGTGCAGCACGAGAAAGTCGCTAGAGGAGCTGGAGGACAAAAGGGATGAACTTTGGGAAAAGTGTGTGACTGAGTTTGGAAGAATTGAGAAGAAAAATACTGACAAAATGGCCGACAAGGCCGCCGCAGCAAAGCAAATAGCCACCGACGCTCTCGCCGAAGATGAGAGGAAAAGGGCAGACGCTCTCGCCGAAGAAGAGGCCAAAGATCGAACGACAGATAAAGAAAACAAAGAAGCTATTGCCAAGCTGGAAAGGAAAGCCGCTGAGGCAAGACTGAGGTCAGCTGATAGCGTGGCCGAGTTTGAGAAAGAGACAGCGAAAGTGAAATTGGAGGCCGAAGGAGAGATCGCTGATGCAAGGCAGAAAGCGGCCGTGATTGAGTTGAAGGCAGCAGAAATAGCCGCTCAAGAGCGCGCCAAGCTACTGGAGGCTCAGCGGGAGGCATGGGAACAAGCCCGGGAGGCAGGGCTGGAGAGCGCCACATCTGGAGGCAACCGCACTGGAGCCATCTCCAGGATCAAACTCCCTCCAACAAGGCTTCCCGTGTTCAGCGGGTGTATGAGAGATTTTCATCGCTGGCGGAAAGATTGGGAAAGCCTGCAGCGGCAGGGAGACCCATCGGGGTCGCCAGAGGTGAAGAAACTCCACCTCCTCGAGAGCATAGACCGAAAGGTTTTCGAGGAGCTCAAACTCTCGAGCTACCGCTCAGCGGAAGACGTATTCAAAGCCTTGGAGAATCGGTTTGGAGACAAGGCAACCATCGCGCTGCAAATTATTGAGGAATTGGAAAGAATACCGGCGGTAAAAGGAAACCAGCCGAGGAAAGCGATCGACCTTATTCAGGCAGTGGAAAGAGCCCTCATGGACCTGACAGACTTAGGAGAAGTGGGCGCTATGAAGAACCCACTTGTACTTAAAGCCATCGAGAGCAAACTGCCAGATCGTGTGCAGGAAGGCTGGATTACCTTTGTAACCGAACCCGAAAACCAAATCACCCCAGACAAGCAATTCGATGCTCTTCTTCTGTTTCTGAAAAGGCAGGAAGTAATCCTCGAAAGGATGGCGCGAGTCCGAGGCTCCACAGAAACCTCTGAAAGAGCACCAGAGAAGCCAGTCAGATGGGAGAAGAAGGCGTTCACAAGGGCCACGGAAAAAGACTCACCGGTAAATAAAGAAGAAGAGGAACATCAAGGTGAGACCAGAGTCACGGGCAGGAGCTCGGAAAGAAGAGAAGAGTGTGACATCTGTGGAAGCGATCAGCACGGTGGCAAAATATTCTTCTGCCGAAAGTTCAAGAGTCTCAGTCTGGCAGAGAAACGAGCCATAGCAAAGCAAAGCAAAGCCTGTCAGAAATGTTTGGGCATGCACGGCGCCGACGGAGAGTGTAGTAACCGGTACCTGTGCAGAACGTGTAAGCAAAATGAAGGAGGAGCGAGTCATCACTACCTTCTGTGTCCCAAGTGGAGTGGGGGAAAGAAGACAGGGCCAGGGCTCTCTGATAAGCAGCGGGAAGTCCTGGACTCTTTGGGGCTCAACCCTGAACAGGAAAAGAGGGTGAAGGACGCATTCACCAGTAAGGCTTCGATGACGCTGAGCACGGAGAATGGGCCAGAGGAACATCCAGTACTAATGATGATATTGACAGTCAAAACAGAAGCAGGTCATGCCCTGGGAACCCTCATAGACCTCGCCTCCGACACAAATTATATCACCAACCGGGCCGCCGATCGGCTCCAACTGGAGCGGAGGCAAGTAACACTGACTGTGCATGGGGTCGGTGGAATGAAGGTCAAGGTCAAGACTAACAAGTACCTGCTAAAGGTCAGGGCGTGGAGCAACAACAGATGGAGTCCCCACGAGATGGTATGCTACGGGCTCGACACGATCGCTCGTGCAGACAAGGTCATCAGTCCAGAGCGACTCTGTAAGTTCTTCCCTGGGGTCGAGAAGAAAGAGCTGGTCCGACCTGAGGAAATCGAGCTCTTGATCAGCCACCGAGAGGGACGACTCGCTCCACGGTGGATAAAAAGGACGGGAGACTTAGTGCTGTGGGACGGGCCTCTGGGGAAGACCGTGGGAGGAATGCACCCAGACCTGTTTGAAAGTTGGGAAAGATCCGCACACAACTCCCAGACGCACTTTGCGCGTTCTCTGAGAACGGAGGCAGTAAGATTTGAGGAGATCCCCTGCAAGACGCCCAGCGCCAAAGAAGAGGATGGAGACCAGAAGCCGCAAGGTCATGAAAAGACCGGGAGAACAGCTGCAAGCAGCAAAGAGGTCCTCGAGTGGTGGAGCTGGGATAGCATCGGCGCCGCGTGCGAGCCAAAATGCGGAGGGTGTCGCTGCGGAAATTGTCAGCCGGGCGGGAAAGAGATGACTCTCGCAGAGGAAAAGGAGGTCGAAATCATCAAAAAGGGCTTGACTTACGTAATGTCTGATGACCACAGCGACCTGCCGCACTGGGACACAGAGTACCCGTGGACTGAGGACCCCAGCTCGCTCCCGAACAACAGAGGAGCGGTAGAGGCTACATTCCGGAGGACCGAGAAGCGATTGGAGAGGGACCCGGTGTGGAAAGCGGCATACGCGGCGCAGGTGCATGAGATGATCCAGAGAGGGGCTGCGGTCGAGTTAAACGAGGAAACGATCAGTAAGTGGGACGGACCTGTGTGGTACGTAAGCCATCAGATCGCTCCCAACCCCCACTCTGCCTCCACACCGGTGCGGCTCGTGTGGAATAGCAGCCAGGAGTTTCGGGGAACCAGTTTAAACAGCATTTTGCTGAAGGGCCCGGACGTTCTGAACCCCATCCGTGCGGTCCTGTTGAGATTCCGGACCGGAGAGCATGCAGCCATCGGGGATATTAGGAAAATGTACAACTCTGTTTGGTTGCGAGAAAGGGAAGTCCACCTCCACCGCTTTCTATGGAGGGACACGGCGGAAGAAAAGATCAAAACCTACGCAATTACCCGCGTCAACATCGGGGACAAGCCAGCCGGATGCATCGCCCAGCTGGCCATGAGGGAGACGGCAAGGCTGCCAGAGTTCGCCCACCTAAAAGAAGAGCGGAGAGCGCTTGAGGAGGACACCTATGTAGACGACATTCTAACGTCTCATAACGACAGGAGAAAGCTGAAGAGCATCACGGAGGGAATCGAAAGGATACTCAACGCTGGAGGTTTCGCTCTAAAACCATGGATCCAGTCAGGTCAAAGTGGGAGGAGCAAAGAAAGCCAGCCTGCAAAAACAAAGGCCAATATGGAGCCAGAATCAGAGGTGTTGGTGCTGCCTAATCAGCTGAGCGAGGAAGACAACAAAGCGCTTGGAGTCGGGTACCATGCAGAAGGGGATAAGTTGTTCCTTATGGTTTCCATCAACTTCTCCAAAAAGAAACTGAAGGTGAGGACAGAAACCAATCTCTCAGAAGAAGAAATTGAGGAAGGAACGCCGAGCCCCCTAACGAGAAGGGAGCTATTGAGCCAGGTGGCGGGCCTGTATGATCCCGTGGGTTTGGCCACCCCGGTGAAGGAAAAAGGTGCCATCCTGGTCAGAAAGGCCTTTCAGGAGATGGGGAAATCCGACATCAGACAGAACACATGGGACAACCCACTCCCCCTTGAGCTCCGAGCCGACGCAATCAGGCTCTTCAAAGAGTATGCGAGACTTGGAAAGGTGAGATTCGAGAGGAGCCTAACACCGCCTGGATGGGAAAGAAGGCCATGGGGCATCACCTTCTCGGACGGGAGTGATAATGCGTTCGGTGCCGTCCTCTACCTGAGGTGGGAAACATCCAGGGGAGTGGCTGTGAGGCTGGTCGAGTCAAAGGCCAAATTGACGCCGATAACTCAGAAGGGGGATGTCGTTAAATCCGAACTGTGTGGGGCCGTAATCGCATCCAGGCTTAAGGGCTTCTGGGAGAAGCAAGGTCGACTGGGCGTGGAGAGATGGTTTCATTTCGTGGACAGCCAGACCGTCCTGGGGGCCATTCAAAAGGAAAGCTACGGCTACCAAACATTCTACGCGAACAGGATCGGAGAGATCCAAAGGGCTGGACCTACTGACGACTGGTGGTGGATCCCCGGAGATCTAAATGTCTCAGACCTCGTCACACGAGGCTGCCCGCCGGAAAGCTTGGGAGAAGGCTCGACCTGGCAGAATGGTCCGGAGTTCCTGGCGTGGGCAGTGGAGAAGTGGCCCATGAAGTCTGCGGCGGATGTGGCTGCAAGTGCTCGAGACAGCGTGAGCAAGCTGCAACGGAAAGCATTCACTGCAGCTGTAACACGCGCTCAGGCGAGGAAGGGGCTGGACCCGAAATGCGCCATTGAGGAGGAAGCAAATGCAAAGGGGACATCCACACCGGTTGGGAGTTCCAGGGACCCCGAGCATGAGAGGGAGAGGCTCTGGGGCGCTGCTCTCATGGACCTGATTGAGCCACAAACAAATCGTGAGGATTGAATCCTCTTTATTGGTCACATACATGAAGACATACAGTGAAACGTGTTCTCTGCATTTAACCCATCCTAGTGTTAGGAGCAGTGGGCAGCTATTCATACAGCGCCCGGGGAGCAGTTAGGGTTAGGGTCTTCCTCAAGGACACCTCGACAGTTTTTGCTAGGAGGAGCCGGGGATCGAACCAGCAACCTTCCGGTTGTGAGGCGACCGCTCTACCTCCTGAGCTAGACTGCCGCCCAGTCTAGCCTATTTCACGCTTCGGTGAAATAGGCAGGCTCATTCGGGTAGTTGGGTGGGTCCGGCGAGCTGTTAAGCAGTGGTTGTTTTGCAGGAGGGCTCCAGAAGATGCAAAGTGGGAGGCTACTCGCCCGAGGGAGACAAGAAGCGGAGTTAGCCTCGGCGTCCAGGAGCTAAACGCAGCTTTCCGTGACCTGTGCCTGGCTGCACAGGATGGAATAGAATTTCCTAAAACGACTTGGGACAGACTGGTAGTTAAGAAGGTCGAAGGGTCGGGGCTGCTGGTGTGTTCCGGAAGAATCCAGGAGGAGGAGGCGAAGGAGGTGGGAATCCCACTTGTCCCCTACACTGCATGGATCAGCACTCTGTTGGCAAGGGAGGCCCATAAGGTGAACCACGAGGGGTTGGCTGGCACCCTATTGAAGATGCGCAAGAAGGCGTGGGTGATTCAGGGTCAGCGGGCTGCATGGAAAGTAGTCAACGCGTGCGTCCCCTGCAGGAAAGTCAGGGCCAAACGGTGCCAGCAGATGATGAGCGACCTTCCGCGGGAGCGCACCGAACCTGCTGCCCCATTCGAGTACACCTCTGTGGACCTATTCGGCCCCTACGAGGTCATTGACGTTGTCAAGAGAAGGACAAAGTTAAAGGTCTGGGGAGTCGTCTTCTCCTGCATGGCCTCCAGAGCCGTCCACGCTGACATGGTGGAGAGTCTGTCAACGGAGTGCTTCCTAAAAACGTACTTCCGTTTTACAGCTATTAGGGGTCACCCGAGGAAGATGTGGTCAGATCAGGGGACAAATTTTGTCGGCGCTCAACCAGCTCTGAAAGCGCTGTATGACCAACTCGGCAAAGTGGACAGGAAGACTGTGGAGGACAGGACCGGTCGGTTTTGGCGACAGTGGAGTCAACTGGCTGGGCCCGGACTTTTCATCCGCACCAAGTGGCACAGAGAAGCCCGAAATGTGGCCGTAGGAGACGTGGTCTGGTTGGCTGACCAAAATGCCCTAAGGGGGCAATTCCGCCTGGGGCGGGTGGTGGAAGCGAGGCCAGACGAAAAGGGGCTGGTTCGGGACGTGAGAGTGAGGGTTTGCCTAAGCCAGCCTGCTCCAGGAGTGGGGGCTTCAGGACGAAGAAGGAGCGAAGGCCGCGATTTCTTCCCAACGCTCGACCGAGACGTCAGGCGGGTGGTCGTGCTGCTTCCCGTGGAGGAGCAGTAAAAATAACTTTATTGAAGAGAAGGAAAGTTGTGGTCCATCTAGGTATAAAGGACCAATGGACCAAGTGGGAGGTGTTTGGCTAATTCATGGGAGGATATTTCATTTGGAGTTTTATTTTATTTTCTTTGATTTTGATTGGCTAAAAGTATGCATGCAGAGAGTGATTGGCTTAGATAGAAATGGGGGCGGGCTTAATGAACGTAATCTGGGTGGTAGGGGAACGGAATGACAGTTATAGAGTGATATGGGAGTTGGTAAGTTGAGCTCTGAATGATTGTGTATTTTGTTAATCTTTTCTGTTAGTTCGTTCACTGTTGATTATTTACATGTACTAATAGATCGATGTGTTTTGTCAGTTTTACAATCTGTTAATGAAGGGAGAAAAACCAAAACGAATTGTGTCAAGTCTCATCATTCCACCCGAACTGCCGGAGTAAGCAGAAGATCTTCACCCATTCAGCTAGCTAGAGGGAGAGCTGAACAGTCATATTGTAATACATCAGTCATATAGTAATACATGAGTTATATACTAATACATCGGTAATATAGTAGTACATCAGTCATATAGTAATACATCAGTTATACTCTGGGAGTGATGCAAAAGTCACAAGCATTGCATGAATTTTTTTTGCAACAGAAAAGATGTTGCACAAACCTATTAAGATGGATCTATGTGTATCTCTCTCTCTCTCTCTCTCTCTCGCTCTCTTGCGCTCTCGCGCTCTCACTCTGTGTATGTACGTCTCTCTCTCTCTCTCTCTCTCTCTCTCTCTCTCTCTCTCTCTCTCTCTCTCTCTCTCTCTCTCTCTCTCTCTCTCTCTCTCTCTCTCTCTCGCTCTCTCTCTCTCGCTCTCGCGCTCTCACTCTGTGTATGTACGTCTCTCTCTCTCTCTCTCTCTCTCTCTCTCTCTCTCTCTCTCTCTCTGTCTCTCTCGCTCTCGCGCTCTCTCTCGCTCTCGCGCTCTCACTCTGTGTATGTACGTCTCTCTCTCTCTCTCTCTCTCTCTCTTTCTCTCTCTCTCTCTCTCTCTCTCTCTCTCTCTCTCTCTCTCTCTCTCTCTCTCTCTCTCTCTCTCTCTCTCTCTCTCTCTCTCTCTCTCTCTCTCTCTCTCTCTCTCTCTCGCTCTGTCTCTCTCGCTCTCTCTCTCTCTCTCGCTCTCGCGCTCTCACTCTGTGTATGTACATCTCTCTCTCTCTCTCTCTCTCTCTCTCTCTCTCTCTCTCTCTCTCTCTCTCTCTTTTTATTGTCTCAACCTCTCTCCCTTTATGTGTGTCTCTCTCTCTACTTATTGCTCCACCCTATCTCCTTCTATCTGTGCCTCAATTATATTCTCCCCTTCCTCTCTCTCTCTCTCTCTCTCTCTCTCTCTCTCTCTCTCTCTCTCTCTCTCTCTCTCTCTCTCTCTCTCTCTCTCTCTCTCTCTCTCTCTCTCTTTCTCTCTCTCTCTCTCTCTCTCTCTCTCTCGCTCTCTCGCTCTCTCGCTCTCACTCTCTCGCGCTCTCACTCTGTGTATGTACGTTTCTCTCTCTCTCTCTCTCTCTCTCTCTCTCTCTCTCTCTCTCTCTCTCTCTCTCTCTCTCTCTCTCTCTCTCTCTCTCTCTCTCTCTCTCTCTCTCTCTCTCTCTCTCTCTCTCTCCTCTCTGTGGGAACAATAATAGCGTTGATGGCTGTGTTGGTTATAAAAGAAAAGCGACAATATTCCGACACTTAACGTTATGGATGCTCCTCGGAACGAATGGCTTTCAGTACGTCTGTGGGCACCTCCTTAAACAAGTACCTAAGACCTTTACCTATACCTTTCACTTTGTGTATGCGTGCGCGCAGGGGTGTATCTGTAATGAAAGAAACATACAAATGGAGTATTGGTGTACAACACAACAAACACACACCCTCCCTCCCATCCTCTCTCCCTCCCCCCCCCCTCCCTCCCTCACTCCCTCCCTTCCTCCCTTCCTCCCTCCCCAACCTCCCCCCCTCCCCCCCTCCCCCCCTCCCCCCCTCCCCCCCTCCCTGCCCCTCCTCCTTCCAGTGATTTGTGACCGGCCAATAGTGCAACCCCTCATGCATTCATTCATGCCAAATATGGCGCAAACAAAGACAAGGCTGTGTCAGATAATGCAGCAAACAAATCCCTCTGTTTGCTGGACTACGGCCCCAGGATAATATCCACATCTACGCGGTGTGGTTGTTGTTGTGTTTTTTCTTTAACTGTGCATAAAACTTTTATTCCGATTTTTTTATTCCGATTTTTTGGAGTACAGGCTAAATATCAATTTTTCATCAAAACAATGCATGCTTCCCCTCAGATCAGAATATTTTTTTGATTCTGTTTGGCTTGTCTACTCAAATGACCCACTAATACACTGTCAAAATTGATAGTGATAGTTCCTCCCTTACTTTGATGTATATATATATAGGCCAGTCTATATGGGTTGTGTGTGGGGCCGGCTCATTAACGCTCTCTCTATCTAAAGTGGTAAGAAATGTGCCAATCAAGCAGGTTTGTTTTCTACTTCTCCGCAGGCCTTTTTGACTCATGGGGATCATGTGGGATGTCCAAAATCCTCCCCCCCCCACAATGATGATGTACGGGGGATTAATATAATGCACCCCTGGGTCCCCACAGTGAGTTGGTACGCTCGCAGCAGGTGTAGAGAAGAGAGGAGAGGGAGAGGGAGGCGGCAGGAATACAAACTGAAAATAGTTAGCAGGGGGGGAAGGGGGGAAAAGAAGGGGCAGAAAGATCCTGGGTTCAAACCCTAATGTCCGCACTGCCCTCTGCCGGTAGGTGTCTTTGAGCAAGGCACCGAAAATCCTTACCCATGAATCGTAAAATGAATGGAAGAAAACGTGGTAAACATGGTAAACGTGAGCTGTTGGTTGACCCCCAGCCCTCCACCTCCAGAAGTGAAGCACCTCCAGAAGGTTTGTGCTTTTCTTATAAACGCGATCTAAAAGTCACAAAACGCGTGGGTTGTATTGTACACGTATTGAAAAGAAAGTATTAGCCGGGGAGAGAGACTTTCCATGTGCTTCACTTTACTAAAGTTATTCTTCTTCTCCTTTTTCTTCATTCACATTACAACACACGGGTAAGTCACATTACAGTGCTCATGCAGCGCCCTCAGTGGTTTTTCACTGACATAACTTGTTAAATATTATATTACAAAAAAGAAAGACATAACCTCAGACGAAAGAGAGAGAGAAGGTGGGGTTAGCCAAAGGGTTGTCAGGGGACGAAAAGTACCCTCCCACCACCAGCCCCCCACCCCCCCAAATAAAGGTAGCATCGCATGAGACCGTGTGTGTGTGTGTGTGTGTGTGTGTGTGTGTGTGTGTGTGTGTGCGTGCGTGTGTGTGTGTGTGTGTGTGTGTGTGTGTGTGTGTGTGTGTGGAGTGAGCTGCGGAGGGGAGAGTCTTTTGAAGTTTCAATGAGGCGATTTATTAAGGATGAGTGTGCAAACCATTGCTCAAAGGAGCTCTGGGGATATTTTTGATCATAGGTGTAAGCGTGGATATGAAAGACATACGCCCCCCCACCCTCCCGCACACACACACACACCTAATATTATCAAAGAGGAATTCTTTGATTAATCTTGCGATCAATCAGCGGAGTGTCAGGAAGAGGTCTAATTATGACGCCGTGGGATGGATCAGTGGACGGGTCTTTTTTTAGACCGTGTTTTCCTGAAAAATAATTGACCCCCAAAGCATTTTGTGATGCATGTATGATGAGGGTGTGATTGTTTACATGTGTATGCTTGTATGTGCATGTGTGTGTGTGTGAGCGTGTGTGTGTGAGTGCGTGTGTGTGTGTAAGTGTATGTGTCGGTGTATGTGTGTGTGTGTGTGTGTTTATGTGTGTATCTGTCACGAACTTGAAAACACAAGGTAGTAGGACTCAAATGCACAACCCTAGGAGACAGAGGTAAAGTATGAGAAAAATACTTTATTACAAAAATTCCCACAGCATGAGGATCAAAAACTAACGGAAAAATGCCGTAACTAAGGTTGTCAGAAAGTACCGACGGAAAATCACTCACAGAATGAGGAACAAAACTTATTAGAAAAAAAATCTCGGGAGCATGAATCAGGCTTGAAACAAGAGGAAAAACCCTGGTACGCTCAGCGGGCTACTGACATCACGACAGGAGGAACTGGCACAAGACAAGGGGGGAAACTGGTAACTTGGAACAGGTGGAAACAATCAGGTGCTGGGCTGACGCTGACGAGGGCAGGCACACACACACACACACACACACACACACACACACACACACACACACACACACACACACACACTGATAGGGAGTCAAGGCACCTGGATTGAGACACAAAAGGTGAGTACCAAAATAAAACAGGAAGTGGGAGACAAGACAAACATGACTTAACAAAACATGAATTATGACCAGACTAACATTTCTGACGAGACACAACAGTATCCATGTATGTGTGTGTGTGTGTGTGTGTGTGTGTGTGTGAATCTGTGTGCGCACCTGTGTGTTATTGTGTGTGCGTGTTTGTGTGTATGTGCGTTTACGTGTACGTGTGTGTGTGCGTGCGTGTGTGTTATTGTGTGTGTGTGTGTGTGTGTGTATGTGTGCTTACATGTATGTGTGTGTGTGTGAGTGTGTGTGTACGTGTGTGTATGTGTGTGTGTGCGTGTATGTGTGTATGGGATCTTGTTTAGTTCGCAACCTTTGACTGGAGTATATGAGCTCTTCGGAGAGAAGCAATCACGTTCCATACTTTTGATTGCAGACTTAACTAAACCCCTCTACCCCCCATCCCCCCACCCCCCGACAATCAATAATGAAAACGGTAATCTTGTACATCCAATTCCCCAAGCTTAAAAGGCAGGAGGAAACGGGATTTGGGCTTCTTAAACTAAATGTGGCGCAACCGTGTCTCTTTTCCTTTCATTCAATATTCAAATATTGAATATAGGTCAGTGCCTCTGTGTTGGGGCGATATTAACCGTGGGATATAAAAAAAGGCTTGTAAGGAGAATGACTTTGTGACTCAGGTCCCCACGGTTCATAAAAGTGTCATGAGGCCTCGGTCTCCTTATTGGAAGATTGCGAAGCGATTGCAAAGCCAGAGAAACAAACTAATACTATTCAGAGAAACTAAGCCTACATATTGGCTCTGCGGAATGCTTGTTTAGGTGTTCCGTAGCCGTTGGTAACAAGCGCTCCTCAAGAGGATGCTTCTCCCCCTCAGTCAGATTATTTGGAAAAACTGGAGCCGCTCGCTAATCGCGCTGATCGCTTCGTCTAATTGCATCGTTGTGCGTCTTCCCCGTCGACAATATCATGTATCATTTAGTCTTCTGTTTCATTTTTCGCAAAGTCAACCTTTGCGGACTCGTACAGTGAGTAAATAAGGTTGTCGCAAGCAACTTTTACTAGTCAGAAACGTTGCAGAGCCTAGGTAGCCTACAGGCCTTGGGTTAGCGATGGTGACATCGACAAACAGATCGACATAAAATACAAAACAAATATTATTAACCAAAACATTTGAAGGCATGCTTAGGGAGCGATGAGAGTCAATGGAGAGAGTTAATGTTGTCCTTGTCCTTATAATCGGCACAAGGGCTACAACTGTCTTCAGGTGATTTTTTTAATTAATTAATTTATGTATTTATAATATTCCTTATAGGGTGTGTGGCTGGGGTTGGTGCCGGGGGAAAAGGGAGGGGGAGGGAAGGACCCGGAGGAGGAGGAGGAGGAGGAGGGGGAGGAGGAGGAGGAGGAGGAGGAGGGGAGGAGGAGGGGGAGGAGGAGGAGGAGGAGGAGGAGGGGGAAAAGAAGAAGAAAAGAAAAAGAGAAATTAAAAGCATACGATGACAGACTTCTGGGAGAATCAAAAGAAGAGGAAAAAAAGGAGAGGGTAGACTCTGTGACAAGGCGACTCCTGATGTATTGATTTCACCACTCGGTGTGTCTTTTCTGAGGGGGGGGGGGGGCCTGAAAGAGCAAAGCAATCTCCCAGCATGTTGGCTGTTGTTATATTCCATCGGCAAATAGATGCTCGCCAGCCCACACACACGCATACACGCGTAAACACAGGGAACACAAGCACACACGGAACCCACGTGGAATACAAACACACACACACACACACACACACACACACACACACACACACACACACACACACAAACACACAAGCAGAACACTCGCACATGCCCATTCTCTCTCTCTCTCTCTCTCTCTCTCTCTCACGCCTCAGAAATAATGTTGACTTTTTAATCCTCAAAGAGCCATAAATCAAAAGGCATGTCCCCTGATGCCCCTGAAGTCAGTCACCCTCAATGAAACACCGGGGGCCCCAGCCCACGGCCCTAATACAACACGATACCTTTATACATTTATAAATATATACATTTATATATGCTCACTACCTTGTACATACATTTATATTTGTCCTGCTAACCTGTTGTATATATATATACCTATTATTATGCTCATATCCCACTTCATACCTAGTAGACTGTTTAAGAGAATAGAATTTAACGCAAAACTCCTGGAGCAAATTCCTCCGTGATAGCTGACCCAGTGCGTGTCATTTTTCCCTCAGGTCCATGACGTACTGGACCTTGTTTTTAAAGGCGCTTGGACCCTCCTCTCAGGTTTCTTTAATTTGATCCAAGACCCCCCGAGGCCACCGACCAAACTATAATTCAAACAGGGAAAACCCTGTGGAGGCCTGAGGAACCTCCCGCACTGCGAATAGAAGAGGGTCGACCCATTTATCCCAGTTGCGACTGCCTTTGTGCACAAACTTGCGCAGCATGGACTTTAACGTTCTGTTAAAGCGCTCCACCAGACTCTCAGTCTGGGGGTCATACACCATGGCTGGATGGACCTTATCACAGCCTAGATGACCCCCCATTGGGCTATGATGCGCCGCCTGAAAAACCTTGTAGCACCACTAGCAGCAGGCTTACCTTCTCCCCTGACTGAGTGTCGCGAGTAACCCTATATAATCTGTCCCTGATTATAATAAAATGTGGAAACATCACGACCACATCAGGGCGCACCGGCTGACCGATAATTAGAATCACCTGGTCCAAGGTTGAGCGTAGAGTGTCCGCAGCCTTCACTCTGTGCTTTTTCCCCTGTAAGTCAATTTCTAGAGTCACTAGCGGGTAGCTGTGAATGTCCCCATGCACACATGCAATCTCCACCCATGACGCGTTATCACTGGCGCCCTTTTAACGCCACCCCGGTGACTCTTCCCATTCCACCGTGATGCAGGTAGCATGGCTGAAGAATGACGAACCGCTCAACATGGCACAAGAGCTGACCACAACCGACACGACCATTACCTCACTACACCTACCTGGCAGCCAAGAGGCGCAGTGCCACTGCCAATGTTGTGCTGTACGGTGAGCGGTGGCTATGGGAGGAAGACCGCCCACGTTAGCTTCGCCCACGACTTTGCTAAAGCTACAATAGGCGGGAGGGGGTGAGGGGTGCTGAGAGAGAGAGAGAGAGAGAGAGAGAGAGAGAGAGAGAGAGAGAGAGAGAGAGAGAGAGAGAGAGAGAGAGAGAGAGAGAGAGAGAGAGATCTTTATTGTCGCTAATTACATTTAGCAGCACAATGAGCAGCCGGTGTCATTAAGCCAGTGTTTCTCAAGGTAGGATGGATCCTCACCTGACCTTTGAGGTCCACATCAAACAAACATGCAAGACCTCCTTCTACCACCTCAGAAATATCGCTAAACTCCCCCACACAAAGATTGTCCACGCCTTTGTCTGCTCCAGGCTAGACTACTGTAACGCAATTCTCATTGGGATTCCTAACAAGAACATCCAGAAGCTGCAACACATCCAGAACAGCGCTGCTAGGATCCTGGTGAGAGTGTGGTAAGTATGAACACATGACACCCATACTCAAATCATTGCACTGGCTCCCGGTCTCACTCAGGATTGACTACAAAATCACCCTCTTCATCTATCAGTGCATTCATGGAAATGCTCCCTCATACATGAAAGAACTGCTCACCCCACAAACCTCCATGAGGAGCCTACGCTCTGAAAAGGCAAACCTCCTCCTTCCCCCCAGGACCAAACTGAAACCATTTTTACTCTTAGCACTTTGAGTTTTGTCTACTCAAATTAAAGTGCGCTTATAAATACAATATATTATTATTATTCTAGGATGCTCAAAAGGGGTCGCATACTAGGGAGATGGCGATGGAAGGGATCATTTAATTTAATTGAAGTGAGGGTGGGACAAAAGCTCCATCTCTACATTGCACGCAAAAACTGTCAATTCATGCCTGAGCTTGTGTCCACCTGAGGGCCCAAACTTTGATGTGAACCCCGGCAAGAAGTTGCGTGTCCACGACCTGAATGGCCTCGATAAACCATAGACTGTCTAGAAACTCAAGAGAATACCATGAAGCATAAACATTTTGCTCTCACGAGTTGACGAGGCAATGTGCCGAGCAGCTAGGGAGGGGCGGGGGGGGCGACCTGATATGGGGTCAGAGGTCAGGGAACTTAATTAGCACTCTATTTGTTGTGGTGAGAAAGTTGCTTTGTGCATAACTTAAGATAACAAAGAAACAGAGTTTGATTGATTTCTTTGTTCAATCGAGTTTGACTCAACAATTATGCGTGTAGCTGTTGCTGTTTATTCATAAAACTGTTTATGACTGTTTATGACAGTTTATGACTGTTTTTATTTATAATTATGGTCCTACAGTTGCTGTGTTTTTACTCGATTTGACGAGGCGGGCATATCAAATAGAGCCGCCCCCTGGATTTCAATAATTAATTTGTTTTCCACTCAGCGGTCGTCCACCACGAGTCAATTATCACTGCAGTATCGGACAGCCGACGTTGTATACATATATTTATTTATTTATATATATATATATCAGCGTTTTTGTAGAAAAAGGGACGTGTAAACAGTATTGTGGATGACAATACAGCAGCTAATCAGTGATCCATTGAGCCCTGTTGGGGGGGAGCTCAGGCCACCGATCCATCCCTCCTCAGCAGCTTTCCCCTTTCTGACCCAGTTTGTTCGTTGTCAACGCCGGGTCAAATCAAACGCGCTTGTGTGTCCTTTTGAAGGGCCTGACAGGGGGGGGGCATATTACGGCCCACACCCCCCTATCACCCCAGGAAATGAATGACACTCCACTGTGCTTCAGCCGCCTTTATCCACCTTGTTTAGTCGCACAGCGTGGTGGCTGTATGTATGTACCATAGGCTGAAACCAGCACTTATCTTCCCCGATGATTATTCTATTGATTCAATTT
This sequence comes from Muraenolepis orangiensis, assembly GCA_027704905.1. NCBI lineage: Eukaryota > Metazoa > Chordata > Actinopteri > Gadiformes > Muraenolepididae > Muraenolepis > Muraenolepis orangiensis. The sequence continues at coordinate 29,282 of JANIIK010001693.1, forward strand.
TACATATTTTTTTGCCGTTTGCAAGAAGTTACAATGGAATGCTTACTCCCCATTCACTCCCACAGTGTGAGTTTCATACAACAATTTGTACTTCGTACATCCTGAATCTTGAATTTTGAATCTTAAATCTTGTTATAACCCCCAGTGAGCGGCGGCTGGTCTCTCTGGACATACTGGTCACTGTGTGGCGTGAGCTGTGGTCAAGGCGTGCTGCACCAACCCGGCTCCGCTCAACGGGGGGGGGGCTTCTGCAAGGGCATGTCGGTGCAGAAGAGCACCTGCAACACGCTCTGTCCAGGTGAGCTTGCACGCTCGACACACATGCTTGACACACACACACACACACACACACACACACACACACACACACACACACAAAAAAACTCACACTCTCTGTCCTGGCAGTGTCAAGTTGGCTGAGTTTTATGACGCACGATTAAAGAAGTGCCTTTTAGTGCCACCTTGCCGGCGTAAAAGGTTAGACGACTTAAAGGTGCTCCAGGTAAAAAAAATTGAAAAGATAATATTTGAGAAGCAATTTCTTCCAAAATGGCCTCCATCATCTCTACTAGTGAGTGGGAACGCACTGTGAGAATATATTGAGTCTTGAGTTGACTGTGCCCGCATCTGTAGGAGATGCTTTCGATTTTACGATGGCTCCCAGCTTGTTTCTGACAAAGCGGGGCATCGCTTCTCTAAATTGGTTTGGGGGGAATCCATCTTGCCTGCCAATCACAGTCAGGTGATGCTTTGTTGGTTGTTTATTCAATTTTTGTGGTTTAGTTTTATTTTCCTTTGTTTATTTAGCTCTCTTCTGCTCTTCTCTCTCTCTCTCTCTCTCTCTCTCTCTCTCTCTTTACTATCTTACCTCCAGCAGTTGAATTGAAAAAATAAAAAATACAACTAATAATAATGTTCATATTAACAGTTCTAATAAAAATTGTTAATATTATAATATAAGTACTAATTTGATGGCAAAATACTCTAAGAGAGGCACACGTCAAAAAAATGACAGAGTCAGCAGAATTTTTATTTGTAGAAGTGAGGTGTGTTATAACCTGACTCCCTCCCTCCTGCACCTCCTGGTACTCCCGTACTGAAGATGAGGAAGATGATGACGATGATGATGATGATGATGATGATGATGATGATGATGATGATGATGACGACAAGCCCCCCGGGACTTCCTGGAGAGAGTTGTCTGTCCTTTCCAAGTGTGTGTTTCCCGACCGATATAGCCGGTATCCCTAACTTTGTGCTATCAGTGGTAATAAAACGACAGTGGGAGGCAGAGAGAAATAAATAAAAATAAAAAATAATAAAATGGCGAGAGAGAGAGAGAGAGAGAGAGAGAGAGAGAGCGAGAGAGGGGGGGGAGAGGGGAGAGAGAGAAAAAGAAAGGGGGGTGAGATAGAGAGAAAGGTAGAGGAAGAGAGAGAGACTGTCCTGCTTTTCCTCCAACAACCCCTCTCCCCCCCCCCACACACACACACACTCTCTCCATTTCCACCTCTGAATGTATTTTGTATTTTTCATTCTTTCTTTTTCTTTCTTCTTTTCTTTCACTCGTTCCTTTTGTTCCTTCCTTCTTTGCGCACAAAAATAGAAAAATGAGCATTTAGATTAGCAAGAAGAAAGAGAGAGGTGGTGGTGGATGGTGATGGTTGGTAGATGCTGGATGGTGGTCGGCGGTGGTGGGTGGATGGAGATGAGGGTGGGATGGGAGGTGGTGATAGGTGAGGGGGAGGTGGGAGAGGGAGATCTTTATGGAGTAGTCAAGGTGGAAGGGATACTTGATGAAACATGAC
>JANIIK010001694.1:0-15000 GCA_027704905.1 Muraenolepis orangiensis
AATCCTTCCCTCATTCCCTACTCCCTCTCTAGTAGTTCAATGTAGAGGACTATATAGTGAAATCCTTCCCTCATTCCCTACTCCCTCTCTAGTAGTTCAATGTAGAGGACTATATAGTGAAATCCTTCCCTCATTCCCTACTCCCTCTCTAGTAGTTCAATGTAGAGGACTATATAGTGAAATCCTTCCCTCATTCCCTACTCCCTCTCTAGTAGTTCAATGTAGAGGACTATATAGTGAAATCCTTCCCTCATTCCCTACTCCCTCTCTAGTAGTTCAATGTAGAGGACTATATAGTGAAATCCTTCCCTCATTCCCTACTCCCTCTCTAGTAGTTCAGTGTAGAGGACTATCTAGTGAAATCCTTCCCTCATTCCCTACTCCCGCTCTAGTAGTTCAGTGTAGAGGACTATATAGTGAAATCCTTCCCTCGTTCCCTACTCCCTCTCTAGTAGTTCAATGTAGAGGACTATATAGTGAAATCCTTCCCTCGTTCCCTACTCCCTCTCTAGTAGTTCAATGTAGAGGACTATATAGTGAAATCCTTCCCTCGTTCCCTACTCCCTCTCTAGTAGTTCAATGTAGAGGACTATATAGTGAAATCCTTCCCTCATTCCCTACTCCCGCTCTAGTAGTTCAATGTAGAGGACTATATAGTGAAATCCTTCCCTCGTTCCCTACTCCCTCTCTAGTAGTTCAATGTAGAGGACTATATAGTCAGTATAACACTACTGGAGTCTCCATTTATGACGTCATTTCTGCCTCATAATTAAACGTGTCAGTTCTTCATCGGTGGACGTTGCACAATGCATGATGGTCTATTTGATAGTGAGTTGTTAGTGACCATCAGTTGTATTGTGGGATACGATGAGTGTACTATATAGGGTATAATCATTCTCACTATACATTCGGACAGCACTACAAAACGGCAAACACACTAAATAGTGCACTATGTAGTGAGGGATTTGGGACACAGCGGTGACAACACAGATCCATTATTTGCTCTATGATCTTGTAGCTGTGGTTGCTAGGTTACCCTCCACCGCCTCCCCTCTGGACATCTTCTTCAGGTACAAGGTCATGTCGGAGGCAGTCAGCGACACCGAGGCGGAGATATTGACCAGGGGCAGAGCTCCACTGCTGGTGGACTCGTCTAGCGGGGACACCACACACACACACACACACACAGTTAGACAGACTGAAAATAAGTCAACAACAGTACAATATGGAATGTCGACCATAAGCAAATAACTTGGATACCATGGAAAAAAGCATAATGTTTTACAGAAAACTAAGAAAGAAGCTCAGGTGTTTCAACAGTGACATCAATTATATTTGAGACACGTTTGTCCAACTTGATTTACAGATGAGGCTGGGAGCAATTAAACCATTCAGTCAACTTGTAAAAGCCAGCTTGAGTTCTACATTTGTTTTTCAGTCGTGAGATTCCGGCCAAGATGCTGAAGGACCGAGAGGCATTGTGGGTATTGTAGTTGTGCATATTGTAGTTGGGTCAGAGATCCTGAATGACCGAGAGGCATTGTGGGTATTGTAGTTTTAGTGCTTACCGTCCCGGTCGTCGGCATTGCTGTCCGCTGAGCGGCTCTTCACCGGCAGGGTGAGTCCAGCCAGTAGAGACTTGAGCTGGCCCAGGTGTGGGTTCTCTATGCACAAAGCCCTGTGTTCAGAAAAACAACAAGGTGATAACTTCAAAAGTGCATGGGTTATACCGTCCCACAATACATCTCTCCGCTGGGTGAGAGAACCCAGGGAACGGCGTGGCGTTCCGCCGAGAACTCACTGCAATATGTCCGAGTGCTTCTGGAGATAAGGAACGGCCGCCGCTGCATTGTGGGTAATGTATTTTTGGGTGAACTGCAGAAACTTGTTGATGAACAGCAACGGGGAGCGGCTCCGCTGGAAATTCTGCAGACAAAAACAAACAGAACGTTTCACACAATCATATCTTTACATCACCTTCCATTATAAGGCTGCCAACTTATTCTAATCATGTCTGAATACTAGGGGTGTGATATACAGTATGTTTATATATATATATATATATATATAACTATATATTTTTCTTTTGGAAGTTATGAATCAATTCAAAATCATTGAAGACATTCTTAAGTGAATCGTGAAATGTAGATTGAGCCAAAAAATAAACCATTCTAAAAATATTTACATTGGTCTTACAATGGAAATATTTATTTTACAAAAATTAATTTGAAATAATATATATACACCGGTGTACATTATAAATATATACTGTATATATTTAGCGTTGTCATACAGAAAGAGTGTTCCCACCTTGAGGGCCCTCATGACGGAGAGAAGGCAGTCCTGCAGTGCCCTCTGGTGGTGAGCGTGGAACACCAGCGGCTGCAGCAGCTCCAGGATGGCCAGCACGTTGGTGAAGAACGTCAGGTGGTTGCGCCGGAACTCCTGCAGGTTCAGGTGAATGCGGCCGTGCAGCAGCCCTGCGATCATGGGCAGGTGCCTGCAGAAGGAAGGAAGGAGGGAGGGAAGGAGAAGAAGGGAACAAGAGGAAACACCATGTCAAAAGGAAGGAGGGAGGGAAGGAGAAGAAGGGAACAAGAGGAAACACCATGTCAAAAGGAAGGAGGGAGGGAAGGAGAAGAAGGGAACAAGAGGAAACACCATGTCAAAAGGAAGGAGGGAGGGAAGGAGAAGAAGGGAACAAGAGGAAACACCATGTCAAAAGGAAGGAGGGAGGGAAGGAGAAGAAGGGAACAAGAGGAAACACCATGTCAAAAGGAAGGAGGGAGGGAAGGAGAAGAAGGGAACAAGAGGAAACACCATGTCAAAAGGAAGGAGGGAGGGAAGGAGAAGAAGGGAACAAGAGGAAACACCATGTCAAAAGGAAGGAGGGAGGGAAGGAGAAGAAGGGAACAAGAGGAAACACCATGTCAAAAGGAAGGAGGGAGGGAAGGAGAAGAAGGGAACAAGAGGAAACACCATGTCAAAAGGAAGGAGGGAGGGAAGGAGAAGAAGGGAACAAGAGGAAACACCATGTCAAAAGGAAGGAGGGAGGGAAGGAGAAGAAGGGAACAAGAGGAAACACCATGTCAAAAGGAAGGAGGGAGGGAAGGAGAAGAAGGGAACAAGAGGAAACACCATGTCAAAAGGAGATGTGGACGATGTGGACTGCATTAGCGCCTTATCCCCCAGTCAAAGCTACCATGTCTGCCTCCCATTCACCCATTCATACCATTCACCCATTCATACCATTCACCCATTCATACCATCCACCCATTCATACAGCACGGCGGTGTCAGCCATACAAGGTAAAAGCCAGATGGTCAGGAGCAGTTAGGGTTAGGGTGTCTTGCTCAGGGACACCTCCACACGGCGAGGAGAAGGAGCCGGGGGAATGGAACCAGCGACCGGCAACCTTCCGGTTGCCAGTCAACCTTCCGGTTGCCAGTCAACCTTCCGGTTGCCAGTCAACCTTCCGGTTGCCAGTCAACCTGCTGTAACTCCTAAGATACGGTCCGTATATTTGACTATAAAACAGTCGTTGGGGAATACAGTACATACATGTACAAAGTCAAATTGTGCTCAGATATGCAAAAATTCCACTTCATTTGCACAATTGTATCATCTTTTACATGGGTTTGATGCACGCTGCTGTTACACCTTCCCATTGTACACAGGGATTATTCCAGTATCCATCCATCCATTCCATCCTGTACACAAAGGGACACTCCACCTCAGTCCAGAGAGCGCCGTACCTGAGCAGCAGCACGGGGTGGGAGACGGCCAGCTTCCTGCAGGCCAGGTTGGCGTCCGACATGCGGCTCTCTGCCGACTTGGACTCCCCCGGGTCGGCCAGCAGGGAGACCAGCCGGTGGACCAGCACGTCCAGCTGGAGACACACAGCCCCCGGGGAGGTTAGTATGACGTGTCAAACACACACACACCGGGGAATATGATCACCCGGTTTTAATTAAATACATCGATATACAAGGACATAAGGGTTAAATCACGGGAAGTCCTGGCAAATCCAATGAAACTCTGTGCAAAGCGCGTGCGTGAGCCTGTATATGTGTGTCTGTCGCCTGTGTGTATTCACCTGTGTGTCTGCATGTGTGTGACTCTCATATATACTGTATGAGAGTACTGCTGACATTCAGCCGAAAGAGAGAGTACAGTCACAGAGATACAACAAACAACAACAAATCGTGAGGATTGAATCCTCTTTATTGGTCACATACATGAAGACATACAGTGAAATGTGTTCTCCTAGATTGTGTGTGTGTGTGTGTGTGTGTGTGTGTGTGTGTGTGTGTGTGTGTGTGTGTGTGTGTGTGTGTGTGTGTGTGTGTGTGTGTGTGTGTGTGTGTGTGCGTGCGCGCGCGACCCACACCTTGCATGTGCTGCCGTGGGCGCCGGCGGCCTCCCCGGTGCTCCAGGAGTCGTCCAGAGGGGTGATGTGCCTCATGACCCCGGGACACTGAAGGTAGATCTGCAGCAGGAGACTCTGGCACCGCTGACTCATCGCACTGAAGGAGAGAGAGAGAGAGAACAACAGGAGAGACATGGAACGGAGATGAGAGAAGAACGACTGAACATGTCGCGTGTTTGAATGTGTGGAACAGCCACCCACCACCTCCAGAGCAGCGGCGTAGCAGCTTCCGCCCCTTACTTGACTGAGTTTCACCGACTATGTTCCGGTGGGTTATTGTCACCCACTGAGGCCCTGTTAAGGAGTGCAGCTGGTCCGTCCCGCTGTCGTCCAAAGCCACTTACAATAAGGTCATTCAACAGGTAGGCAAGAGAACTACTAGTCACCAGAAGTCATTTCCTTCCTGACAAGCCATAATAATATAATATATACATACATATACACATGTACAATAACGGAATATATAATACATTACATTCCTAACAAGCCTCCAAGAGCAGAACCAGTGCTTGGGTCAAAGTTACAATAAGTTTGCGCCCTAAATTAAAAAGTGCATCACACAGGGGCAATAGTGAAGCCTGGGAAATGTGGGTCTCTTCCATGTGAACTGAGGTGTTTGTATGGTATCAGTTCCAAGCCACACTCCAGACTGGTCGACTTCATTAGATACAAAGTGTGCGTGTGTGCTTGTATGTGTGTGTGTGTGTGTGTGTGGTTCATTCCGACCACGTAGACCCCCAGCATTCATCATTATCAATCACTATTGAACTCCTTGTCCTCATGTTCCACCTGCTGCTACCCAGGAGCTGGCGAGATGACCGCTCATCAGTCCAGAGGAAGTGAAACTCTTAATCCATGGAGGAGGAGGAGGAGGAGGAGGAGGAGGAGGAGGAGGAGGAGGAGGAGGTGACGGGGCGTAGCTCCCCAGACAGACACACCACGCAGGGACAGCCACCAATGAAACTGGTCAATTAAACTAATTGAACCTAACCGCTGTGGACTATTTAACACGTGCACTTTCCCAACACAGTACTTGTCCTCTAATCGATAGCCCATTCAGAAACCTTATTACCCCCGGAGAAGTACCAAGTGTATTATTTACTATTAGCGTGTTATTTACTATTATGGAGATTCAACCGCAATTAGGCCATCAATAGTGTGCCGTCTAGTCTGGCCACCACTGACCAGGCTGATTGTGTGCCTCAGTCGAGAGCGGGTCTCTTTAATTCATACAAGTAAGCTTTATTGGTCTAATTGTCCTAAAGTGGAATGATGTGGCTATTTCAGAGAAGTTATCGCTCGGCACGCTAATTTCCCCCTTTATTCGCTCTCTGCAATGGAAAATCGATGACCGCACACACACACGCGCACACGCACACACACACACGCGCACACGCACACGCACACACACACGCACACGCACACGACAAGATTACGCAGCATGCCAGTGGCTTTCTCTGTGGTCTGTCGGGGGGGAACTGGCAGTGAATGCGGGACGGTCGTTTCTCGCCCACCGATGGCCTTATACGGACTAATTAAATTTAAAACGACGTCCTCGCTGTCGTCGTTTGCCTTCATCCAATCATATCACAGCCCAAAGCTCTTGATTACTCTACTTGACACTGGACAGAACCAAAGACCCAATTACCACCGTGACCTCGACGAAGAAGAGACGGCTTGTAGCCGTTAATCACGTCACCGGAATAACCATAAACATCTTTATCCGCCGAGCGTTTAGCTTCTAGCAAAATGTTAACATTGTAAACAAAAGTTTTCTCAAAAGGCCACGGCACTCTCCCTCCCTTACCAGACAGACTTGCACATACCGGCTGTGCTTTTCCCCTTTTCCCCGAGTCAGCTTAGCCGTATTTAAAACATTGTAATTCCCAAGCTAATTTCGCTCGACCTTGGCCAAAAGTTTCCCCGCTAAAGTGGATTTAAGCGCACCAAAGACGTGCCTTCAAGACCAAGAAGAAGAAGAAGAGGGTGCTGATCTCCAGACAGCCCCGGTGGCAGGAGTGCATCACACACACACAAGGCCGAGCATGTGTTTTGGGAGCCCTTGTGGCTTTTCTAATCCTCTTGGTTATCACACACACACACACACACACACACACACACACACACACACACACACACACACACACACACACACACACACACACACACACACACACACACACACACACACACACACACACACACACACACACACACACACACACACACACACACACACACACACACACACACACACACACACACACACAGAGCTGTTTTAAAGAAGATCACATTTTTTTTCACCCCCCCTGACGACTTGGGCGGCTCTCCCTAATTTCACACCAATAGAGCTAATTATCGAGTTCTGCCCGCTGCCTGACGGAAGGGGAGGTCTGAAAAGTTCACGAGTGCCGAGAAGAAGGAATGGATATAACTAGTTTTACCCCCCCCCCCACTCTTTTCAGCAGGGAGGCCGGTCTGTGTGTGTCTGGCTCATTAGCAGACAGAACACAAAGTAAATCATGTGTCAAACCGTATGGCTCGTTAGCATGTTGGCTGGCATATAGGACCGTAGACTTATGTTGAGCGTGCGTTTCTTAAATGACGATCCAGATGATCCCATCCCGAGGTCCAAAGGAGGCCTGGCCCGAAGCCGCTACCTGAGGAACCTTAAGGCAGATCTGAGATCTAACGCCCTACCTGCTCAGTGGCCTCTTCATCACTACACCTGAAATGCACTTTTGACTTCTGGTGACGAGTGTTTGTCTCTTTGTTGAACGTACTATTGTAAGTGGCTTTGGACAAAAGTGTCTGCTAAATGACATAATGTAATGTAATCTGGTACCAAAACATTGAGGACACCTGAGATTGTTGTGCAAGTGAAATAATCAATGTGGCTGGTTCTGGGTCAGAGAATGAAGCTAGAACATAAAAGGAATACATCCACCTGAAATACAGTGAATGTTTTATAGTGAATACCCCCTAGTGCATTATCAGCTGCTAGCTCTTTAGAACTAGAGGACCACAACATCTGATGAGTTCCTGGGTCAACATCTGACGCCAACAATTAATCCAATGCAAACTAATGCAGAAATGACAACACAAATGTGATCTTAGGACCCCATTGTTCCATTTTGACATTTGACCCCTCAATTGAAAAGTCAGGGCCAATATCGTCTAACAACACGGCACGTACCTGTCGGCCCACTTCTTGGTGCAGCTGATGAGGTACTCGCAGACCATCCGGATGTTCTCCACGTCCGCGGCGCAGCAGGAGAGCAGGAGCGGCAGCCGGGATTGGATCAGGGAGCAGGCAGCGTCGTCCGCGGAGCCACTGGTGGTGGTGGAGGTACTGGTGGTGGTGGAGGTACTGGTGGTGGTGGAGGTACTGGTGGTGGTGGAGGTACTGGCCTCAGTGGCGAGCTCAGACTCCAGCAGGATCAGATCCACCAGGCTGACCAGCTCCTCCGAGCTCAGATGCAGGACAAACTCCTCTGCCTTCTCCTGCAGAGAGAGAGAGATAGAGAAGGATAGAAGGATGGAGACAGAGTAGAGAAGGAGAAAGGATAGAATGAGAGAAGGATAGGAGAAAGAGAGCAGAGAGAAGGCGAGATAGAGAAGAGAAGGAAAGAAGGAGAGATAAGGAAACAATCGTATTCTTAAATACACTTCCCTCTAACTTCAGTATGACGTGATAACATTAATCACATTTGACACACAGCGTTGGTTCTTTAAACATACCTGAGGGATCTTCTGGTCGCGGCCTTGCCAGATGCGTGGGATGTGGCTGCAGGCCCACAGAAAGTCCAGAGCAGGCGAAGGGTCCAGTCTGGTGCACGCACACGCACACACGCACACGCACACGCACACACACAGACAGAGAGCATAAGCCTCCTCACTCAAAATCGACCCTCAAATGTGTTCCCTTTGAACGACCCTCACCTCTGGTCTCGCTGCTGGCTGAGCAGGGCGCTGATGCACTGCAGCAGAGTGGACCAGTTGGACTGGTGGGTGAGCAGAGCCAGCAGGTAGGGTCTGTAGGCAGGGGTCCCGCGTGACTGGAGGCAGATCAGATCGGGTCAAAGCACAGTCCGCAAAAAACTTCCGACGGTATTGAGTGAGCGGAAAGGGTAGGGACTATAGGGTCTGCGGGTGTGTGTGCGGTCGTACCTTGTTAAGGGAAAACAGCAGCTTCTGCTGGAGGTCGGGGCACACGGACGTCACCTCGGGGTCCAGATGCGCCAGCCAGTCGACCAGCAGGCCAGCGCTGAGCCCGGTCCGGCTCACCTCAGAGCTGGAGGTGAAGCGGTGTGAATCGTGAAGTCGGTCGCTGTTCAATGCTAAACCTATTCTGCGCATAACGCAGAACGCATGCATATATATATATAGAAGCTACTCCTCACAGACTAAACATTTGACTTTTAGATTTGTATTTCAGAGCAATGAGGTTCTAAAGAACTGAGCATGCAATACTACAAACGACGATACATATTCAATACTTAACTGAATCATCAAAAAGCTGTGATGCTCTTAATAATTAGCTTCATGGATGATTGCTGACGTATGGTGTACCATATTATGCAAACCGTTACCAAACAAGGTACTAGCTAGCTACTAAACAAGTTAGTAGCTGCTGAACTGAAGTTTCTTGTTGGTTAGCACTTAGTTAGCACACAAATTCTGGAAACATCCATGATGGGTGGAACCTGATGACCACGTGGTAATGGTGTGAATCTCTTAGGATGTGTTTATGAAGCAATGTTGTGACATAACTAAACAGAAAGGGTAACGCCAACTATTCACTCTTTGCATCACATTCGGCGAAGGGGTCCTGCTTGTGGTCTAACGTCTAACCATGTTAATATTTGAGGGACTATTCGATTAGTCGGGGGGGGGGGGGGGGGGGGCTCACGTGCTGGACTCCGCCTCTTGCTTCACGGCACACTCCTCCGTCTCCTGGAGCAGCAGAGAGATCACCATGGCAACAGGACCAGCGGTACCCTTCTGCGTGCCGACGGTCATCAGCAGGGAGAGGAGCTCCTCCAGATAGGGAGATTTGGTCTCCATCAGGCCCTGCAACACTGAGGTACAACCAATGAATCAATAATCATGATATTGTTATATTGCAGTTATTATATATATTAAAATCATCTTCACCTCCGCTTAGAACCACGATAATACATCACCACGGGCATGATGCATATTTTAATTTGACCAGGTGGTTTAACAGTTACCAGATAGAAGTTCAAGATAAAAACCTGGTATGAATAAGTCTGCTTAAATGTGCTCAACGTAATATTTGTCATCTTAATAGTCTCATACAGGGGCAGGCTGTGGAAGGGCTCTAAAGGGTCAGCCTGGCCAGCGGACTACCCAGTGACGATAAGTCAATCACACCTTTGCCTATGAGCTCTGCCTCGGGGTTGCACCTCTCCCCGGCCTTCAGCATGTCCATGACGGCTCTCACCGGAACCTCGCTGTCACGGCGGTACGCCAGGGCCTCCGCCAGGTGGAGGAAGCCTGCACGAACTGTTGTACACAGACAGACAGACAGACAGAAGGACAGACAGACACATAATAGTTAGAACTAGAGGACGCCACCTCCGCCACACCAAAAGGTGTCCTGGATCTGGATAAAAATCGAATCAACTGTTCCTTGGCCTATAAGTAATCTAACCACCAAGTTTTGTCCAATTTCGTACATAACTTTTTGAGTCATCTTGAGTTTAACAAACAGACAAACGGGGACAAAAACACAACCTCCTCCCATCTTGGATGGCGGAGGCAGTAATGAAGAAGAGTGACAGCAGGTCCTCACCGTCGCTCAGCCGGTGTTTGTGTGAGTACTGTCCGGCGAACGACTTCAGGAGGGCCTTCAGAGGCCCCGCCTCCACCGCAGGGTTCTCCAGCCAAGTGCCCATCTCCAGCACCACCTTGAGGAACAGAGAGGAGAACGCCACGTCCTTGGACACCAGCCGCTGGGACGGAGAGAGAAGAGACGTACATGAAGACAGGACCGCACCATTTCCAGGAGCCACACGTGGCCTACGTTATGTATTCTCATGTGTGTTGGTTTTTAGATGCACATTGAATGCATATTGCTGTTTTTTATACATATTGCTCTTTTTTATACATATTGCTCTTTTTCTGTGCCGATATATTGCATTTTATAAATTGCATTTTTATTTTTTAACTTCTTTTATTCTATTCTGTTTTTATTCTATTTTATCTTATTTTTATAACTGCTGTCTGTCGTCAGGTATTGTACATAAGATTTTCACACCACTGCTTTATACTTGTGTAATCTGTGAAGTGACAGACAAACAAACAGTCTATCTTTGATGGCGGAGGTAACAATTTCCCCAAGGGATCAATGAAGTTATGGCCACATGGGTGTATTGATTAACTTTGGTTGTTGTGGTCCATACCTGGTACAGGTGCAGCTGGCGCAGCAGAGGGCAGGAGAGGGCGTGACTGCGGTGCATGGCCACCACGAGGGGGCCGGCGTGGGCGGAGCCCAGCAGGGCGGCGATGGCCTGCAGGAGGCCGGAGGCGAGGCCGGCCTCCTGCACCTGGCCCTGCCTGGCGGTCATCAGCTCCTTGGCCAGGGCCTGCTGAAGGGCCAGGGACAGCTGGCTGGGCGGGGGGCCCGGCCAGCGGGGGTCCACCTTCTGGGGGAAGACCTGGGGGAGGAGAGAGGGAAGGAAAGAGGAGGAAAATAAATTAGGAAAAAAACTACAAACACAACAGAGAGGGGAGGAGGGGCGGTGGATCAAACTATTGACCAAAAATAAATTAAAGAATGATTTCCTTCTGAACAAACCGCAATCAAAGGAGATTCACACTTTTTTTTTACAACGTTTTTAAAACGTTCACTTTGATATGTACCGCCTCAAATGTTCCCTTGAGCGCCATCTAAATTGGACAGATTTGGATTATTGATATTTTAAATTACCACTTTAAAAGCCCTGGGTATTATTTTAATGGCCCGTAGGTTTAACAATAAAGTAGTAACGATTAAGTCCTACAATTAATTATAAAAAAAATCTGTAAGGATTTAAAAAACGTATATCGTATTAGGGGAAAATACAAAGTATGGTTTGGCTAAGAGGATCACACGAGGATGAGGTCAAGGACCTCATGGTCTCATGGTCTCATCATCATGCAGACAGTCCTACCTGCAGGAGTATGCTGGTGAGATCATCCTTAGGTCCGATGACCAGCATCTGATTGGCTGTTCGGATCTTCACAGAACTTTGGGGCGTTTCCACGGTCACCTTGGCCTTCCCCCCCTCGGTGGAGTCTGTGGAGGGACATGGTGTCAGTTAATACCGATGGCTCCTCAACTGGTCCAGCCTCAGGACCCACATGTGTCCTTAGTCTAAACCAGTGGTTCTCAACTGGTCCTCAGGACCCACATGTGTCCTTAGTCTAAACCAGTGGTTCTCAACTGGTCCTCAGGACCCACATGTGTCCTTAGTCTAAACCAGTGGTTCTCAACTGCTGCAACAAAAACTGCAACCCTTGGTGGACTGTACCAACTGGCAGATCAGAGGAGGGGTGTGAGCACTGACCTCTGTGTGGCGGGAGGGAGGCGCTCAGCAGGCTGTGGAAGGTGTGTCCCCCCGTGGCTCCCCTCTCATGCTGCACCTCCACCAGGTGGGCCATGTAGTCTGTGGGACACATGGACAGTACGTTTATACACAAAGCTATACACATCTGCTTTGAAAAACTGCTTATTTAGACTTATAGCAAGATTGCAGAATCAACCCAAAAAAACAAATCAATCAGGGAGTCATCCACTCTCTCAAAACGTACATTATTATGTACGTTTTGTCATTACAGTCATTTATCAGAGTCTTATGTCCGAAGCGACTTACAATAAGGTCATTAAACAGGTAGGCAAAATAACTACTAGTCACTATAATAAAATAATATATACATACCAGGGTTTCCGTTAGCCGGTATTTACCGGTTTTTAGCGGGTAAAAATTATAAAAAAAAACGGTAATTTAAAAACCTGCCGGTCAAAATGTCCGGTAATAATGCTTAGATCTGGACATTTGAGTTTTGACAGCTTTATTGCTGCCCCCTCCCCCCCGAAAGGGTGACCGAATGAAGTGACCAATCAGCACACACACCTGTCGGCAATTGCGTGGCTGATTGCTAATCCCCTCACCTGGGGTATATATACCCTGGCTCCCCGGTACCTCAGCGTTAGGTCGTACGGCACGTCACACGTTGTTCATGTACGTCGGACATTCTGGACGGAATCGCCACGCTGATGTCCCGGAGATCCAGATCCCTTACCTGTCGCTATTCCGACCTCCCGGTACCCAGACTCCTGGCCTGTCCCTGATCACTCTCTTGTGTTGTTTTGTGTTGCTTTAAATAAAGCTTTATGTTATAGCTCCACTGTCTTGGTCTGCGTTCTGGGTCCCACCGAACAATCCCACTTGTGACACTACAGATGTTACAGGTGTTTTGAAATAACTAACGAGGTTTTGCTCAATCGTTCTTGTTCGTTTTGTTGTTCATTAAATAGTCACATTTATTTGAGGTTTTTGTCATTCTTTGGTCAATCTAGGTGTACATTATAGTTGCGTTTGTAATATAGACTGTTTTTGAAACATGACCGCTAAGTTTCGAATTTGTCCGGTAAAATAAAATCTGTCCGGACACTTGACCGGCAAGAAAGAAATCCTAGTGGAAACCCTGATACATACATACACATATATAAAAGTTAATAACATAATATATATTATATATATGTATTACAATGAGGTCATCAGTCACCATGAGTCATAAGTGCATTTCATTCCTAACAAGCCATAATAATATAATATATACATACACAAAAACAATAATAATTGTAAAATACATTTCATTTCAACACGCCTCCAAGGGCCAAAACCAGAGCTCAGGTAATAGTACAATAACTTGACTCCCTACATTGGACACAATAAGTACATTGGAGCTACGACAAATTGTGATGCCAATGGACACACAGAGCTAATAAGCAACAGCTAATGAACAAGCAACTGGCAAGGTAAATGTGTCGACAAATGTGTCTGTAAAACATAACAGAAGAAGAAGAGGTCAAACCCAAAACGTAAGGGAACCGGTACTCGGTACTCACGCTTGTCCATGATGTTCTGCTCCAGCGACTGCGGGTCGTGGGACACCGCCTGGTCCAGGTACTGCAGCAGCTTGCTCATGCTGGACACGGGGATGCCGAACGACTGCACAAACAGCAGCAGCTGCTGTGGCTCCAGGTCCTGCAGGGCGGCGTCCACCAGCCGGGACACCTCGGAGCGGATCATACGCAGCTTCAGCCAGTCGGGCAGCAGCAGGGCCTCCTCTGACGTGTCCACCAGGAAGGCCGTGGGCAGGGGCTTCTTGTCCGGGAACCAGATGTCCAGCAGCGCGTGGAAGTCGCTCTCGCCTTGTTTGAGGGGCGGGGGGGGCAGGAGGAGGAGAAGGAGGAGAAGGCAGGAGGAGGAGGGGGGGGGGGGGCCGGGAGGAGGACGAGGAGGAGAAGAGAGCAGGAGGAGGAGGAGAAGGAGGAGAAGGCAGGAGGAGGAGGGGGGGGCCGGGAGGAGGACGAGGGGGGAGGACGAGGAGGAGAAGAGAGCAGGAGGACGAGGAGGAGGAGAAGGAGGCGGGACGAGGACGAGGACGAGAAGGGAGCAGGAGGAGGATAAGGAGGGGGAAGAAGACGAGGAGGAGAAGGACGAAAAGGAGGAGGAGGCAGGAATATTATGTAACGATTCGGAGAGTGTATTTCTATACAGAGGTTTTAAACACTGCGCAGCGATTAGTGAGACACGTGATACAATCAAATGAATACTATAATAACAACTCCCCAGAAGTGAGGAGATGGGAGCGGTACCTTTGGGGGGTCCCAGGGTCAGCAGGATCACCATGGCGTGGACCACCAGGATGTGCATGGTGGCCGTCTCCCCCGTGGTCCAGCGCAGGAACACCTGGTCCTGGGACTCCGACTGGACAAACAACAACAACACAAACAACAACAACAAACATTAGTTTCAAACAAGTTGAACATTTTTTTTTTTTTATTTGTATATTTATGTGTAAGGACAAATAAATGGAATTAAAATAGCACTTTCCTAGACAAAGACTCAAAGATATTTTACAAAGGCAATACAAAAACACAAGCAAACAAATAAACTAATCAATCAATAAAAAGGCACAAACTACTAAATACAGAATAAAAAAGTAAATATAATAACAGAATAACATACAAATATTATAATCTAATATAATCGAATATAATATAATAATAATATCATAATTTATTATCTTTATTGGTCACATACTGTACACAGTGAACTTAGTTTCTCTGCATTTAACCCATCCTAGTATTAGAAGCAGTGGGCAGCTTTTGTATACACAGCGCCCGGTGAACACAATAACACGATCACATGATCACCCAGCTGTAGAGGTCCTCTCCCTCCTTGGTCTTGCGCATGCGGCGGATGTAGGAGGAGAAGATGATGAGGAAGGCCGACAGCACGGCGTCCGCCTCGGGCCGGCAGGAGTGCTTGGAG
>JANIIK010001694.1:17500-23485 GCA_027704905.1 Muraenolepis orangiensis
TCACACCTTCATAACGAGTGTGTCTGACTGAATGACTGAATCATCACACCTTCATAACAAGTGTGTCTGACTGAATGACTGAATGAATCATCACACCTTCATAACAAGTGTGTCTGACTGAATGACTGAATCATCACACCTTCATAACACGTGTGTCTGACTGAATGACTGAATCATCACACCTTCATAACACGTGTCTGACTGAATGACTGAATCATCACACCTTCATAACACGTGTGTCTGACTGAATGACTGAATCATCACACCTTCATAACACGTGTGTCTGACTGAATGACTGAATCATCACACCTTCATAACACATGTGTCTGACTGAATGACTGAATCATCACACCTTCATAACACGTGTGTCTGACTGAATGACTGAATCATCACACCTTCATGGCCAGGACTCGCGACGCCACCTGGGAGGAGCTGAGACGGCGCAGGAAGTAGTCCAGCACCTCGCAGGTGGTCTGCTCGTCCGCCTTGGGCCCCAGCAGGAGGTCCTGCAGACGCCCCAGGAGCTGCCTCTGCTTCTGTTGTCTCTGTGTGGGCGGGGGGGGGGGAGAAGCCAGAGAGAGGACACAGTTGAAAGAGAGGACTTTTATTAGCGCAATTATCCTTCCTGGCAGACACAAAAGGGAGTATATTTCACAGTGCAGGTTGAGATTAGTCACAAGCCAAAATATTTTAGACGGAATCAATTTCTAAGAAAATACTCGTAAGGAAATACTACAATAATGGTTCATAAATATTACAATCGGTTAAATAATGTAATGTATTTAAATCAGTAAAAAAAATTTAATAAATGAAGATATATTTTCCAAAATCAATACAAACATTTCTAAATGAAAGATAATCAATGACTGAACACATCATACTAGTCTCTTCTTGGCTCTTTGCTCCTTGCTCTCCGCCTCGTCCTCGTCCTCCGTGGGAAAGTTGTCGTCGGCGGCGTCGTGCAGGAGGAACTCACACAGGCACTGCACGGGCAGCACGTCCAAGGACCCCTCGCTGGACTGGACCAGGTCGGCCAGCCAGGGCATGGACTGGGAGGAAGCCTGAGAGGAGGAATCCCCAATGGTTACCAGTAGGTTTTTAATCCATACCCCAATGTTCACCAGTACCATGTGCCACTTCTCATAGATTCACATATTCATATATTATTATTTATTTGATTCTACTCAGAAGATTCTAACAGGCCTAACCACTCGGACGCAATCACTAAGGACCTCAACCACCCTGGGCACCATCTCTTCTCCCACCTACCGTCTGGGCGTAGGACTACCAGGTTCAAGCCACAAGCCGCAGGCTACTACCACAGGCAGTTCGCCTACTGAACCGCCACTATCATAACATTGTCATCCATATTACATTACACTGTCATACTTTACTGGACCTTCTGGACTCGTTACAGTTAGTGCACTGTTCTGTACTGCGCTGCAGTCATGATGATTTTAAAGGCTTTTTGCACAATTCAACACATGTTGATATGGTCCATCACTTCCTTGTTGTTTTCATTGTGTCCAGCATTGTGGGTATCGTTCCCCGGGAGGGAACGGGGAGGAAGCATTCAGTCGTAGTGGGGGTTACCTGTCTCTGGATGATGTTGAGCAGGAAGTCGGGGTTGCGGCTGCGGCACAGCAGGTGGCCCAGACGCAGAGACTGGTTCAGGGTCTTTATCTGCTCCTGGACTGAGGGCGGGGGCCGGCGAGCGGGGCCCCTGGGGGGGAACACACACACACAAATAGAAATTAATATAAGCTCCTTCAGTCAACTTCCTCTGATGACCTGTCTTCTCTTTAAGTTAATAAAGAATAAATCTAAACTTTAATAACATATGACCAAAGTATTTCCACAGTCATATTATTCATGTCTAAAGTATTATAAATATGTATTCCTACTATTTTACATCTTTGAACAATGAATCCTTTTGCGATGAAGAGGTCCCTCACTCCTTCTCGTAACACCCGTGTAACATAACGACATCGTCCCCTCCACTACTCCCAGGTCTCTTACTGGGGGTCCAGGGTGGTGAGCTGGGACAGCAGCAGGCTGTTGCTCTCCGTGATGGTCTGCTTGGTGGAGGCGGCCGCCAGGTGACTCTCGAAGGCCAGGATCTCCTGCTTCTCCCGCTGGGAGGTTTGCAGCTCGCGGTTGATCATCTCCGTCTTGGTGTCCTCGTCCGTCACCGTGCAGGGAGGGAAGGAGTAGTTACTGTGGAGGAGAGCCGATGGTCAGGTCAGATGTGAAACAGATGAAGGAGACTCTGAAGGAATTCTAAATATCTTCTTCGATAGATTACTTTTAATTTTACTTTTTTTTTTACTTTTTAAATTTTTACTAACTTGGTCATCACCATCTCCATGAGCATCTTCAGCGTGGGGTAGCCGTCCCAGGACGCCAGGCCTGGGGGAACAGAAGAACAAGGAGAATATGTTACAATATGTGGAGCGACATTTGCAAGGAAGGAAATCTGAAATTTGTGCTTTGATTTCTATCTTCTTTGATTTGTTACAATTGTGCTAAATAGATCAAGTTTGACTTGACTCGAGTTGATGTAAGAAAAGGACATCCTGATACTCAGGATCCATCAATGTCTTATAAATCAATGTTTTATGAGTGAATGAGTGAATGAGTGAATGAGTGAATACCTATTTTCTGTGGGTTGAACGCAGCCACCACGAGCAGCAGCAGCCACGCCTTCCAGTACAAGGCAGAGATGGCCAGATTGGGCGGTTGGTACCTTTAGAAGAGGTTTATATAAAGCATTAAATGTATCCTACACGAAGGTGAAGTACTAAAGGGAATGAATGAGTCCTCACCCAGCAGGCATCACGATGTTCTCTGGGTGGTGGTAGGTACAGAGGTTCAGCACGGCGTCCATCAGCTGGATCCTCTCCACCCGCAACACGTCCAGATCTGGAGGAGACGGGGGGGTTGTACAGATCTAATTAACACTAGTAAGTAAGACTTTACGTCATGTTGCTGGAGGCGGGGATCTGTAACCGCATGTAATTGGCACAAACTCTGCTGTACTGTCCACTGTATAAATTAACGGATTAAAATGCCCGTCTGAAAGCTTCATCCACTTGTGCAAATTAGTTTTCTTTGCTACAATATCTAGAAACAGGAAACAGGACCTAACTTTGCAGTTGTTGGTTTCCAGCTTAGGGCTTTGTGCCGTTACCCGCCCTCAGACGTACACAGTAGGACTGATCAGAAGTTCTACTATAACCCAGTAGGACTGATCAGAGGTTCTACTAGAACACAGTAGGACTGATCAGAAGTTCTACTATAACCCAGTAGGACTGACCAGAAGTTCTACTATAACCCAGTAGGACTGATCAGAAGTTCTACTATAACACAGTAGGACTGATCAGAAGTTCTACTATAACACAGTAGGACTGATCAGAAGTTCTACTATAACACAGTAGGACTGATCAGAAGTTCTACTATAACACAGTAGGACTGATCAGAAGTTATACTATAACACAGTAGGACTGATCAGAAGTTCTACTATAACACAGTAGGACTGATCAGAAGTTCTACTAGAACACAGTAGGACTGATCAGAAGTTCTACTATAACACAGTAGGACTGATCAGAAGATCTACTATAACACAGTAGGACTGATCAGAAGTTCTACTAGAACACAGTAGGACTGATCAGAAGTTCTACTATAACACAGTAGGACTGATCAGAAGATCTACTATAACACAGTAGGACTGATCAGAAGTTCTACTAGAACACAGTAGGACTGACCAGAAGTTCTACTATAACACAGTAGGACTGACCAGAAGTTCTACTATAACACAGTAGGACTGATCAGAAGTTCTACTATAACACAGTAGGACTGATCAGAAGTTCTACTAGAACACAGTAGGACTGACCAGAAGTTCTACTATAACACAGTAGGACTGATCAGAAGTTCTACTAGAACACAGTAGGACTGACCAGAAGTTCAAATATAACACAGTACGACTGATAAGAAGTTATAATATAACAGTAGGACTGATCAGAAGTTCTACTATAACACAGTAGGACTGATCAGAAGTTCTACTATAACACAGTAGGACTGATCAGAAGTTATAATATAACAGTAGGACTGATCAGAAGTTATACTATAACACAGTAGGACTGATCAGAAGTTATACTATAACACAGTAGGACTGATCAGAAGTTATAATATAACACAGTAGGACTGATCAGAAGTTATACTATAACACAGTAGGACTGATCAGAAGTTATAATATAACAGTAGGACTGCTGGACCCAGAAGCTTGAGTCCATCACTATATACATCCCAAAGCAGCAGAGTGGGCTCTATGAAAGAGACAGTTAACTACCCAATACTGTTGCAACACACTGGAGATATATATAGTATGTATATATATATATATATATATAAATTATACAATAACCACTGTACTACACCAACATATATTCAGTAACCTAATATGAAATGAGGTATAGAACAAAGACAGACAGAGGGGACCAGGACAGACCATCGGACTGGGCCCCAGCCGCCCTCTTCACCAGGTGGTCTGCCAGCTCCATGGCGTCTGCGGGCCCCAAGGACAGGTCCCGGGACAGGCCGATCACCACAATGCGCATCAGGGTGTCCTCCAGCAGGGGCACCTCGGAACACAGCCGCAGGAAGAAGCTGGGGGGGGTGTAGTATGGTTAGTAGTGAACACCGTGAATAGACTCTAGGGCCCTCAGTAGAGAGAGCATACCTCCCCAAGACAAAGGCCCTCTTTGCCCTATTATCTCTGAGACTAAACTATCCGGATCAAGGAACTTCAAGCAGCCCTGTTTCATTCTCTACTTTGTTCAAGACCGAGCCAGCGGTGACCGAAGGTAAAGAAGAGAAAGCCTCACTTCCTGTCGCTCTCCGGCGGCCAGTTGTCCCACTTGTAGTAGGTCTCGGGCTGCTCGGTGAACAGCACCTTGTGGAGGCTGGAAGACATGAAGACAGCAGATTACATTACCTTATATTACAGTCAGTAATATTACTAATAATATTTGACACTTTTTTGACACTTTTGTCAAATAGTGCATATAAGAAGTCAAAAGTGCAATTCATTCCTAACAAGTCTCCAAGAACTGAGCCAGTGCTCAAGTAAAAGTACAATAAGTTCAGGTAAAAGTACAATAACACAAAGATGATTCACAACCAGCTTCAGCTAGAGGAAGCGCCCGCATGGGGCAGTGTGAACACTTGTACCACACATGGCTTACCAGTGGACGTAGTCTTTGGCCCCCACTTTACTGATGGTGGGCACCACGGTGTGCAGCCACCACACCGCGTCTCTTTGGATGGCCGCGATTTGGTTCTGGAAGGACCGCAGGACCTCCAGATCTGGAAACACACACCCCCCCCAAATAAAACTTTCAGATTCCACAGGTTTTGCCTTTTCTTCCAGGGGAAAGCAGTCCCGTGGCGGTTGCCAGCGGAGAACAAATTAGGATGACTCACTCTTCTTCTCGCCTTTGTCCCACGCGATGCCTGCCTCCTTCACCTGGGCGGTGATGCCCAGCATCATGGAGACCGTCAGCAGGTCGGTTATCTGGATCACAAAACGCTCCTGTGGGAGAGGGGGAGAGAGAGGGGGAAAGAGAGGGAGCGAGAGTGGGAGAGAGAGGGGGAAAGAGAGGGAGCGAGAAAAGGGGAAAGAGGGAGCGAGAGAGAGAGGTAGAGAGAGGGAGCAAGAGGGAGGGAGAAAGAGGGTTAGAGAGAGGGAGAGCGAGAGGGAGGGGAAAAGAAGGAAAGCGAGAGAGAGAAGGCAAAAGGAGGAGAGAGGTAGAGGGGGAGAGAGAAAACAAGAGGGCGCAAGAGGAGGGGGAGAGAGAGAGAGAGGGAGCAAGAGGAGGGGGGAGAGAGAGAGAGGGAGCAAGAGGAGGGGAGAGAGAGAGAGGGAGCAAGAGGAGGGGAGAGAGAGAGAGGGAGCAAGAGGAGGGGGGAGAGAGAGAGGGAGCAAGA
>JANIIK010001695.1:0-24024 GCA_027704905.1 Muraenolepis orangiensis
CAGTGGCGAAGCGTGTCTAACACAACTGGACCTTCTGTAGACCAGGGGTTCCCCAACTTTTCAGCCCGCGACCCCCAACATAACAGACCCCCCCCCCCCCTCACTATCACCGGAGGGACTGGAACATTAAAAACAACGTGTGCACAGATCTTCACCATCGAGAACATCGTGAAGTCCAAGGGGGGGGGGGGGGGGGGGTAATCGTGATATTGAAAATTGTGTGTGGCTTTTTTTTCAGCTGCAAATGATACTGTCGTGAATCTGTCGGAATCAAAATTCCTTTATTCGTCACCCGTACATATATCAAAATATCTATGCACACGTTATTATTAACAATAAAAACCTCATGGTCACATCAAGAGGATTCTGAAATCATCTCGCGACCCCCCCCCCCCCCCCTCGGGGTCCCGCGCCCCCCCCCCCCCCCTCGGGGTCCCGCGACCCCCACTTTGGGAACCCCTGCTGTAGACCACCACCCCCACCATCACCACCACCATTCGAAAATTCAGTTGTTCTAGTCAGACGGACGTCACGGAGGAGTCACTTTATGCCTTATCTCATTTAGGAAGATCAGATTGTCGCAGCCAATTCCCAAGTGTACCCTAGTTGTAAAGCAGAGTCCATGTAGTGAAGTAACAGCCCAACATACCACCACACACAGGCTATCGGTTAAAGGGACGGTCTAACACGCTTCACGTGAAAAGGCTGAACGTAACTTTGGAACTTTAAGTTCCAAAATAGCGATCAATAATCACCAAATGTCTTGTCATTAGCACTTTCACCTGTCAAAATGAAAGTGAAAAGGTGAAAGTGCTAATGACAAAACATATGCAAATTAGGTGATTATTGATCGCGGTTTTGTAACTCTTAGTTACGTCTTTTCACGTTAAGCGATGCAAAGAAAGATCAAGTCCAAACTCTCAATTCAAATGCACAACAATGCTTAACAAACCCAAGTCAGCCATTAACTAATCAGTCAACAAGTGTGTGGAAACAAAATGCAACAACCAGCTGAGACAAAACCAGCAAAGACAAATGAGTGTCACTCACCAATGATGTTCACTTAAAGACCAAATCCATTCTCCTGTCCTTCTGGATGAATTGTTCGACCACCATCAGGTCATAAAGATGATCGCTTTTCAGATCCAAAATAAGTTCCAATTCCCTGCTCTCTTGTCGGTCCCAAACAGCAACACTCCCATCAGTAGAGCCTCTTGTGGCTAGTAGAGCCCGTTAGCCACGGGTATCGTTCCCAGTTGCTACTCTGAAAATGGCGAACATAGCCTGCTTTAACTACTTGAGTCAGCTCCAGATTGTCAGGTGTTGGACGGCCTTTTTTAATAATGTCCATCTTAACATTAAATGGTCGTCTTGAAAATGGTTCAGACAATAAATCCGCAACGACATCATCTTCACCTGTTGCCATTTTGACGTAAAAAAAACAACGTAGAAAACGTAACACTACGCTAGATCCACTCTCGCGCCAGCCACCACCTTGCACCCTCTAGCTCCATATTGAGCTGCGGGGAAATCTAAAAGAATACGCCCATTGGCTACAAATCACGATATGATTGGTTGATCAAATTGTCAATCCAAACGTACGCTATCGTTCCGTCTAAGGGCCAATGTCAGCGGGAATACTTTGGTTGATTACGTTGGATATTCTTCCCAGCAACCCAGAAAAATATCTGATTGGTTGCATTGTTTTTCCAACACAAAACCACTCAAATGCGTCGTGCATGGACCGAGAAAGACAAACAAATCAACGTAACACTGTAATATAACACAGATACGATTCTCATTTATTCATTTTATTTCAATTTTATTAAATGTTATTAAATTGTATTACATTTTATTAATACAATTAATTTTGAGTTTTTGGTTTCATCTGAGAGTTCCAGGGTCTTCTCTGAATACCTTGAAGGCCCTGACGCTTCACCACTGGTGTTGTATAGTGTACGTATAGCACATAGTATAGTATATAGCAGGGATCGGCAACCTTAGGCACGCGTGCCACAGTTGGCACGCTGCAGCTTAACCATTGGCACACTAGCATTTAGGTAATAAGTGTGCAAAAGAAAGAAACTTTTGGGGGGAAATGTTGAAGTGCTTTCTCATCCGCATGCGAAATTACCTCTTTCACAGACAACCTGATGTCACGGTTACGGTGGTTGGCAGGGGGCGTGGCCAAGCCTCGTGCGCTGGCGGCGCACACACACACACCTGTCAGCAATTGCTGTGGCTGATTGCTAATCCCCTCACCGGGGGTATATAGACCCTGGCTTCCCGTTACCCCGGCGTTAGATCGTACGTCGTACATTCTGGACGGAATCGCCACGCTGATGTCCCGGAGATCCAGATCCTTTGCCTGTCCCGCGTCACCCGCCTGTCTCGCGTTACTCCGGTCTATACGAGCTCCCCGGTCATTATAATTACCTGTCTGGTACCTGTCGCTACTCGACCTCCCGGTACCCAGAATCCTCTCCCGTCCCGGACTACTCGCCGGTCTACTACCTGCCGGTACTCCGCGGATCGACCTCCCGGTACCCAGACCCCTGGACTGTCCCTGATCACTCTCTAGTGTTGTTTGCTTGAAATAAAGCTGTTATAGCTCCACTGTGTCTTGGTCTGCGTTCTGGGTCCCACCGAACAATCCTATTTGTGACACCTGATCTCACAAAAATACGTGAAATGACCACGAACACACACCGTGGTGGAGACACGGAAACAAACCCACACACAAATGTATCACTCCGTGCCACATCAGGAACGTCACAACAGTATATGTGCGCGGCACACTATAACTAAATACTACAATAATGACCCGTGGTTAACGTGATATTTGCTTTATTGTGAATTTGCATATAATTCAGTTCGATGTGATTGTAATGCTTAATTTTAAACCCGATTGCCCCCGCCGGCGGAGACAGACGCAGCAACGGCAGTGTGTGTGACGTTGACCCTGCGCGTGTTGTGTGTGTAGGTTGGTCGGAGGCAGTAGCGTGGCGTGGGGAAAAATTTAGGGGAAGCCAGTTGTTTTGGGTCGGGGGGGGTGGTCAATAACGTAACCAGATGAGTGATTACAGCGCCCGGTATCATTTTACACAGTTGTATCATACAGATGCAGGACTTGCACACGCCTGTTATCTAACCGACAGGTCCGCACGCGCTCTCCAGCCAAAACTCTCTCGTCTTAATTTAAGCATTCCCCCCCCCCCCCCCCCCCCAAATGCATAACCAGCCGCTCAATGCGCAGTGCAGATTGGGTAATGAATAAAAAAGAAGCATTCATTCACAAACTAAATCAGGAGACCTTTAAAGTTTTACGTTCACATCAAAGTATCCCTTTTTCCTCTGTGTACACAGCTCGAGTGTGGGCATGGGCCTGTCATCTGATTACATTTTTAGTTGCTGCTGTAGCGGAAGTTTAGTAAAGTTATGTTTGATTAAGTACGCCAAATCTCCACCCTCCATAATGCTTAATTTGCTTGATACTTTCTAACGGCGATGATGACAGTTACAGTACTACGTACTACGAACTGATGTTGATGTGATTTGATTGGATTGTGAGGCAAGGGATTCCCTTGCCTCACAATCCAAGCAAATCGCAATCAAATCGCACTGGCTTCCCTTGAAGGGAAGCCAGAGGCGGGCTGGCTTCCCTTGGCATGGCAGGTTGACAGGGGCATGACGTGGGCCTCATCTGATTGGTCAATCCGGGACAATCCCTCCATTTTTTTTCACCAAGGGAAGCCCGATTCGGCTGGCCTCCTCTCGCAACAGTGAATGCAATTTACTGTTTCACCATAACATCTAGAGGGGCGCTGTTTGTTTCACTCTTTGTAAAATACTCAATGAGAATGGGGGAGAGACGGTCCGGCAGCAACACACAGCAAAGGAGAATTACCGAAAAAAAACTGTGTTTTTATTTATTTATTAAAATTATAACTACAATCCGAAAAAACAGGGGAAGCCTGTTTCTTCCCTTGGCCTCCGGGAGAAAACGCCACTGGTCGGAGGAGGCTCGGTATACAATGGCAGGTCCGCTACCAAAGAAATTTAAAGTAAATGTTCGGTCATTCCAGCCCTCGTGGACGGAAGAGTGGGGTTTTGTGTTTCAGAAGGACCGTGCTGTGTGTACTTTATGTCTTGAAAATGTTGTTTGCCGGACATCAAGTGTCAAACGCCATTTTGAGACCAAACACAAGAAAACGTTCAAGGATGAGGCAGACAAGGCTGAATCAATCAAATGTTCCGTGTCCGGTTATGGGAAACAGGCACCCTCAAAGCCTTTGCCACTGCTAGAAATGATGCTACCGAAGCAAGCTATCGCATTGCTCATTGCATCGCGAAACATGGAAAGCCATTCACCGATGGCGAATATATTAAGGAGGCTTTCCTCTGTAGCTCAGAGGTTTTGTTTGATTCCTTACCAAACAAAGAGACAATAAAATCAAGAATAAAAGACATTCCAGTGTCAGCCAGAACTGTTGAACGACGCATCGAAGAACTGGCAGAAAACGTTTGCGCGCAGCAGTCGGCTGGTTTGAAAAATGCCACGGTATTCACTTGATGAGAGTGTGGACGTGAATGACACACCACGTTTGGCAGTCATGGCAAGATACTGGGATTTGAATTTAAGAGAAGAGCTCTGCTGCTTAAAACCAATGCCTGAAATAACAAAAGGTGAGGACATAGCCAAAGTTTTTATGGAGCATTTTGAGGAGCGAGGGATTGACATTAGCAAGATATTTGCAGTGACAACAGATGGCGCTCCCGCCATGGTCGGGCGGCAGAAGGGAGCGGTCACATTAATTGAGAAACAAGTCGGTCACCCCATCAAGAGACTCCACTGCATAATACACCAAGAAAACCTCTGTGCAAAGATGTCAAATTCAGATCTTAATGAGGTCGTGGCCACAGTGGCGAAGATTGTTAACTTCATAGTTAAGCGATCTGCTCTGACACACCGACAGTTCCAGTCCCTGCTGGAGGAAATGGACAGCTCATACAAAGATCTCCCTCTCCACTCGGCAGTTAGGTGGCTAAGCTGTGTAAAAGTTTTGGAGCGGTTTGTTGGCTGCTTTGACGCCATAAAGGCCTTCCTGGCTGAAAAAGGCCAAGACTATCCAGAACTTGAGGACGAGAAGTGGGTTATGAAACTTATGTTTCTCACGGATATTACTGGACACCTCAACGAGCTCAATCTCAAACTGCAAGGCGCAGGGCAAACTGTTTTGGACATGTTTGACACATGGAAGGCTTTTGTTGGAAAGCTGGCAGTTTTTTCACATGACGTTGCCACCTCCACTTTCCGCTACTTCAGCCACTTAAGGGAGCTGTCCACGCAGCACAGCATCAGCACCACTGAAATATGCAAATACATCAGCGAGGGATCCGTTGACTGGTCTGTTGATTTGTAGCACACATGGCTTTGCCTAATGGAGCTCTTTGTCCCGGTCTTTTTTTTCTTATTAGACGTGAATATTTTCATAAGCATAGCAGCATTGTTGTATAGTGCTCATATATCATTTCAATGTTCTGATTATGGGAGACATTTTTGTTATTAAAAATGTTGCTATGTAGGTTGCCTATATGTATGGAATAAAATCCGTTAATCCATAAAATTGATGTGGTGTCATAATTAAACTTAATGTTAACTTGAATGTTGATATGGCACACTGATTAACAAGAACATTTAAAAATGGCACTTTATATAAAAAAATTGCAGGAAATTCATACTGCGGGAGGGAATGGGGAGAAAGCATTTCATTGGACTTGTTGCATATGGCAAATAAACATCTACGTGAATATCCCACCTGGGAGAGGTGGCACCTCCAGAAAAAATACAATGCATTATGCATTGAAACAGAAGATTAGACAGGGTCCACAGCCACCGAGAGATAATAATAATAACTAATAACTATAGGAGGATTAATTATTATTATAATAATAATAATAATAATATTAATAATAATAATGGAAAAAGCACAGAGCATCTAAGGGAATGCCCCCTGGTAGCTGCGTTGGTATCGTCCCCTCCTCTCCATCAGCTCCTGGTGTGTCCCCTGCTCCAACACGGCTCCGCCATCCATGAATATGATGTGGTCAGCCTGCTCCACGGTCTTCAGCTGATGGGCCACCACCAGCAAGGTCACGCCTTGCACCAACACCTTCTGCGCCACCTGACACACACACGCACGCAGGCAGGCAGGCACGCGCACACGCACACACAGTTTGAGCCTTTGTACTTGAGGCCAGCAGTTACTCCAGTTATTTTGCAATTTATAACATAACAACATTTTAACTAATAAACAAGGCATTGCATTGCAAGCTTGAATCGCAAAAACAGGATATTTATATTATAGGATGTTTCAAAACATCCTATAACTCAGTTTCATTTGTGTGCGCGATGTCATCGTGTTTTAAAACCAAAAGTCAGATGTCTAGCATGTGTCACGCCGGGTTCTTTGCCACCACACCGTTTCGCAGTAGGGGTTCGAACCGGCAACCCCCAGGACTGGAGGGTAAGCCAAGCACTAACAGCTGAGCCAAATGACTGGGCTTCTACAGCGTTCTTAAGGCACTGGGTGTGAGGTCTACCCCTAGAGGACACCGGCCACTCAGTTACAAATGTCCCGTCAATGGATCCCCAGACGTGTTGCCTACCGCTGGAAGCTAGTCTGAGCATGTGGGTACGTACGGCGTGCTGTATGTTGGCGTCCATGTGGCTGGTGGCTTCGTCCAGGATGATGACCTGCGGCCTGCGGACCAGAGCTCTGGCGATGGCCACGCACTGCTTAAGCCCCTCCCCCAGTCTCACGCCACATTCCCCAACCTCTGGAGGGAGATACACCAGACATTTGGGACACATTTTGGGCCTTTGTGCAAATGACTCAAGTACAACATTTTTGAAGTTGTCTAAAATTTAAATCTGGAGGATTGAATCATCTTTATTGGTCACACCAATGGTACACACACAGTGAAATGTGTTTCTCTGCTGCATTCAAACCATCCTAGTATTAGGAGCTGTGGGCAACTATTGTTATATACAGCGCCAGGGGAGCAGTGCTTATGTGTTTCAGGGACTTGAACCGGCGACCTTACGGTTCCCAAGCCAAGTCCCAACAGACTGAGCTATCCTGCCGCGGCGTTCGTCCGTCCATCCGTTCATGTGTGTGTGTGTGCGTGTGCATGTCCTGTGACTGTTCCTTTTGTTATTTTTATTAACAATTTGTACTAGTTGCATATGGCAAATACAAATCTTGAATCTATTGGCTGTGCGTTCATATGTACGCACGAGAATGCAAAAAAGGGACGAAAAACCAGCCCAGTGTAAACTGTCAAACTAGGAGGGGCGTGGCCTCGTACCCGTGTCGTATTTTTGCTCCAGCGATTCGATGAAGCCACTGGCGCTGGCTCTCGCTGCTGCCTCCTCCATCATTCCCCGGGTGCAGTTCTCCAGGCCGTACGCAATGTTGGACCCCACGGAGCCGGAGAACAGCTGTGGGTTCTGGGGTACCAGGGTCACCTGTCGTCAGAGAAGGGAGTCGTGGGGGTGAGTTGAAAATCAATCCATCAATCAAACTTTATTCCTAGTGCACAAAGCAGCGATACTCAGGGAAACAACCACAACAACATCAGCATTACTTTATTTAAAGGCACGTCCTACACAATTGCTATCGTTACTTTTTCCATCAATCTAGATTAAAATAAGAAACATTAAGGTTTGAGTAAAGTGCTCTTACAAACAAATCCTTTGTATTCATAATATGTAATAATGGAAATTAGCTTAATTAGTTTAAGTGCTTTGAGTTTGTCCGTATATATTTGTCCCCAATATGAATAGAAACAGAAGTATAAATAAGAACGTCTCTCTGGGGATGAGGGCCCGTACCTTCTGGTGGAGGTATTTGTATTGGTAGCTGTGCAGAGGCTCTCCATCCAGCAGGACCTGCCCGCCCTGAGGCTCATACAACCTCTTCAGGAGACTGACGCAGGAAGTCTTTCCTCCACCAGAGGGACCAACGATGGCGGTCATCTTCCCCGCGGGTAGCTCCATAGAGAGAGACTTGAGGCACAAAAGACATTCTTTCGTGTGTGATTAGAATTTTTCTCAAAAGCAGCTACAGTGAATTCAGATACTTGTCGTACGGGAGCAGGTCGGGGGACGGGAGGAATATCGCTCAAGAGAATAGGCGCTTTAACACTATCTGAACCACGCTTTCCCGATTACAGAAACCGCCCCCCTGTCAAACCCCTTTCAGGAACCTTTACCGGGCCCAAACAAGTCCCTTATGACCTCTGACCGGCCCTGAAGAACAGCTGGGCGGAGCCTGACGCTGATTGGTTTAAGCAAGACTGAAGACCAAGCAGCATTCTTAAAGCCCGTAACCCTACAAGCATTACAACAGAAAAACACACAGAAGAGCAACTGAAGAACAAGCGTTTGAGTGGCTCGTGTCTCATTTGGGCAAGCTCGCTTATTTAGACGACTGTTGAGGCTGTCGCAAACATGAGGTCACCTCCGGTGTCTTGCGAACACGACACTTGAAGAGTAAGTCGCCGATTAGGGGGACGCTCCTGTGAAAGTTTGCGTCACGTTAGAAATGGGCCCGAGTTCCGATAGTGTGAAAGCGCCTAAAGCCTATAGGTCATGGTGCGTACGCTGGGGATTGAACCCAGGTACTTTTCAGCTGGGAGTCCCACAGACTCGTCATAAGTTAAGTCCTACTTCTGTTGACTTTAATACAATCATACAACGCAATCATGTTTAGTCTAAAAAAAGATAAATAAACTACAGATTTAATTATCAATATAATTATTGTAGTATGGTTATCCCCATCCATGTCAGAAACAGCAGCTCACCTGGAGTACGTGTCGATCAGGGGCAGAGGGGTAGGCAAACGTCACGTTGCGGAAGCTGATTTTGCCCTCCAGCGTGTGGGGCGCCAGGTCTCCTGCCAGGGTGCCCGTGGGCGTCCGGTCCAGGTAACTAAACACTTTGGAGATGACTCCCACCGTGCTCGCCATGTCCCCCATGCCGAATATAAACTCCTGGATAAACAACCACAACCACAACCTCCATCATCCAATGCCTGTCCAGGTTGGGTCCAGCAGCTCCAGCAGTGGACCCCAAACTTCCCTCTCCCTGGCAATATGGACCAGCTCTGACTGGGGGATCCCGAGGCGTTCCCAGGCCAGCGTGGGGATGTACCCCACCTGTACCTCGGTCTGCCACGTGGTCTCCTCCAAGCTGGACGTGCCTTCAAAAATTTTCTCGGGAGGCAGCTAGGAATGCCTTACTAGATGCCCGAACCACCTCAACTGGGTCCTTTCTACGCCGAGGAGCAGCGGCTCTACTCCGAGTCTCTCACGAGTGACCGAGCTTCTCACCCTCAACCACAACCTGTGAGAACATATTTCATGTGGCCAGGGCCGGCTCAAGGCACTAAGGCGCCCTAGGCAACAACACTAAACTATAACAATACTGTACACAATAAAAAGAACAATAAAGTGACTGATGTGTTGAATTGTGCAAAAAGCATTTAAAAGCATTTTAAAGTGCCAGTAGTGCAGCTGCATCATGAATACAGTACAGAACAGGGCAGTAACTGGAATGAGTCCAGAAAGTCCAGCCAAGTATGGTAGTGTAATTTAATATGGATGACAATGTCATGAAAGTGGCAGCACCCCTAGCAGTTCAGTAGGTCACTGCCTGTGGATTAAAACTGTCCTTGAACCTGGTAGTCCTTCTACGGAGGCTGGAGAACCGACGACCAGATGGTAGGGGGAGAAGAGATGGTGCCAATGTTGTTTGCAAGCCTTTATGATGGACATGGCCTTATTCCGACATCTGGTCCTAAAGATCTCCTCAATGCATGGAAGTGCACACCCGATGATCTTTTCCGCCGTCCTCACAACCCTCTGGATGGCTTTCTTCTTCTTTCGTCCCGTTCAGTGGTGTCTCCGTACCACACGGTGACGCCACTCATCAGGACGCTCTCTACGGTGCCACGGTAGAAGTTCACCAGCCACCGTTTGCCTATGCCACTTCTCCTGAGGCACCGCAGGGCATAGAGGCGCTGGTGTGCCTTCTTCAGCGGGTCCAGGCCAGGTTGTCAAAAATCTGTAGTCCCAGAAAACGGAAGAAGTTGACAATTTCCACCGGTGTCCCGTCCAGGCTGATGGCGGAGTGGGTGCTACGGTAGCTCCCCTAAGTAAGGTAAGTCCCCTAAGACCTCTTTAGTCTTGCTGAGGTGTAGTGCGAGGCTGTTGTCCTGCACCATCGCGTCAGCCGGACCTCATCTCTGTACTCTGTGTCGTCGCTTATCAGGCCGTAGACTGTGGTGTCGTCTGCAAACTTGATAATCCGATTGTTGGTGTGTGTAGCAGTACAGTCGTGTGTGTACAGAGAGTACAGCCGGGGCAGCAGCTGTGGGGTGCTCGGTTTTGAGGACCAGAGTGGTTGAGATGTTGTTCCTAATCTTCACCACTTGAGGCCTGCCCGTCGGGGAGTCCATAATCCAGTTATAGATGGGGGTGCCCAGACCTAGGTCCCTCAGTTTTCAAAAGTGTGAATCAGCAAACAAGCGAATTGGTTGCTAGGTGGCCCAGACATTGTTGGCATCTTGAGCGGATTTCAAGACTGCCCTATTTCTATTGTGGTCCAGCGGAAACTAGTTGAGCCTGATTGTGTGTGTTTTGTAGAACGTTTTGGACCCACGAAGCAAACGTTTAGCTTTACTTGGCAGAGTGCTTAGAGTGTACACCACCACTAGCCTTTGGTTGAGTTGTACTCACCTGTATGCTGTTTGAAAGAGGATTCTGGTAAAAGAAGAAGGCCAGCAGGTCACCCACAGTGATCTGACCAGAAGAGACCAGAGCTCGTCCCCGTACCAGGATCAGTACTCGAATCCCCACGCTCAACAGCTAAATAAGAACAAGATACAAGGGATTTATTAAGACCACCCACCAACACACACACTCCACAAACCTCTAAAATGAGGTTTGATGAGAGAGAACGGACAATTTAGAATAGTGTTTCAAATATGTATACAAACTCTTTTAAACCGGCGTCCTTACCCTGCGCACCAGGAGGAACACGGGGCTGTAGATGCCTTTGCGTCTCTTGATGTCGCGCATGTGATTCAGCACCCGGTCGTACTCCGTGGCCTCGTAGCGCTCGGCTCTGCAGCTGCGGACCACCCGGATGTTCCCCAGGGTCTGAGACGCCAGCCTGTTGATCTCCGCCTCGCAGTCCAGTACCTGCTCCTTCACCTCCTGTTGAGACCCACCGTGAAGGCAACAGTAAGACCACGAGGAACCACTTGACATTCGCACCAAAAGCTCTAGAACTACATTTAGGATGTTTGACTTTCAAAAGGCGCTAAGTTTCGATTCCCAGTCTACCTTTAGGCCCACCTGCTACCTTAATGACATCCGTCTGAATTCAGCGTAAGCTCCTCAAAAATATTAATATTGGCCGTCAGGTTACCCATACCCTCAAGTCTCTTTCTATGGAACTAAGCCCAGAACAAAGGGCCAGGATGAATAGTGTTCATCTGAACGTGATTACATATTCCTAAGCTTTCTCCCTTTCAAACTAATTGAACCTTTGTTATATGAACACATTGACATCACGCATGCATCGATGCAAGGGTCGGTAGCCCGACTGGGATAAGAGCCGTATCATCTGTAGCTCCCTACCTTCCTGTACTCATTGTATCGGCTCTGAAGGACGATCTGGAGACGCATCTCCACCACAACGAGCAGGGTGAGCTGCCAGGACAGCCAGAGCGTCATCATCAGCATGAGGGCGATCTTGAGGGTGCTGCGCGCCAACAGGTTACAGTTCATCACTACGGTGCGGCCCATCGCGTCCACGTCCGAATGCAAGCGGGAGGCAAGGCTTCCTGCAGGGAGGGAGAGAGAGAGAGAGAGTCAGTGATGTTGATGCACGACGATGCAGTGTTTACTAAGGAATGTGAGGACTGAATATTCATGAAAGCCATGTGGTACTGCATAAAAAATATATAAATAGCCCAGACACACAAACACACACACATAATACACAGAGTGTATTAAAGTGTCAGTCTCACCCGGTTTGTTCTCCTCAAAGAAGTGAATATCCTGCTTCAGCAGGCTGCTGTACAGCAGACTCTTGACTCTCTGATTCAGCCTGGCCAAGATCCACATGAAAGTGCCTCCTCGCAACCCTGTGAACAGTGAGCTGGAGCCAGAGAGCATGGGGAAGTCATGCATGTGAAGGTCACCCATCGTTCAGTCACTGATGAAAGCAGAAACACTGGTCCTACTACAGTAGCTACTACAGCCAATTACTTTATAAAGGGTGGAAACGTGCAAGGAAAACGACTAAGGAGTATACCTCCCAAGAGAAACAAGTGCTAGCCCTCCAAGCTCCTTCAGATAGTGTGTTTGATAGAGCTGGCCTCGCAGCATACCAAGTACACTTCCCTGATACTTTGGGATGAGAACGTCACCTATTGGAGAAAGAAAATAAAGCCCAGGTTAAGGATTCTAAATGAAGTGGGCTACAATAATCCTGTAATGTGTCAAATGCCAGAGCCGTCCATTGCTAACCCAACCCCTTTTCTAAAGAATATATAATGCATAATGTAAAACTAACTAAGCATTGCGTCATGGTCAAGTCCCGGAGAACCCAGGTTACTGCCCCCCCCCCCACACACACACACACACACACACTGCTCCCCTCTGTATAAATAGCTGCCCACTGCTCCTAACACTAGGATGGGTTAAATGCAGAGAAATTCCTTTCGATGTACTGTACTTGTGCTGTATATGAAATAATTATTAATTATTGATTATTGATTTAGGTGAACTCACCGACGACGCCCAGGGTTAGGAAACAGAAAGCCAGCAGGAGGTAGCGAACATCTGGCATAAAATAGGTCAGTACCCTCTTCAGAATTGCACCGTCGCCCACATTTGACCTTCCGTTGGTCATGTGCCCACGTGTCAGCTCCATGTCCCATAGCGCGCAGGCCGCGATGGAGGAGAGTTGGGCCAACAGGACCGTCCCAGGGCCAGGCACCGGCCTGCCCTCAAAGGTCCAGTAGCCAGACGCAGTTCTCACACTTTCAAAAGCAGGAAGCAAGAGGCACAGGAGAACCACGAAACGGTGCAGGACAGGCCCAGGGGGTTTATCACCATTGAACACGGTCCAAGCTAAGAGCATGAATGTCCATTTGAATAGTCCGAAGGCCCACAGACCGGGCAGCCCGCCGCAGCTGCTGCACTGGAGCAGCAGCAGCTCGCAGTACAGCAACAGCCACAACAAGGTGTCCCCGAGAAGGACACACACGTACGGCTTCCATCTCATCTTCGTTGACTAAGAGTTTTTCTTTCTTTTTAAGATATTGTAAAAGACTAAAAAAGGTTATACGATACCACCGGTCCGTGCTTACAAATGTAAAGTTTCGCTTTAGTTACTTTCGCTTTCCCCATTATAGTCTCGCGTGACCAGTCTTCGCGAGATTTGGAGTGACTACAAAGACGACGAATCTAAACGTTGAATCTAAACGCAGGTAGTCCTTGTCGCCAGTAGATGGCGGTAGAGAGCGGCTGTAGCGGACCAGGTTGGTCATCCAGCACACCAACAAGCCTAGGTCCACTCTTCTCATCATTTTATTGAAACAACATGTGAAACAATAACTTTAAGGTTTTAAAACTTTTATTTTAGGTAAATAAATAAATTTAATTATATGTGAAATATTAAATATTTCACTTTCGCTAACCAGTTCCTTCATTTTGTATAAACAGTGCTTCGACAAACCACTACAACCATAGAAATTCGTACGTGGAAATTCGGGAAAAGTAAACAGGGTGTTACGTACAGTGTTCTATATGACTTTTATGTATGTATGTTGTACATGTCTTGTGTTGTGTTCTGTTTTGTGGTGTTGGTTTTGTTTTGCTGTTTTGTCTCCCCCTCCTGTTTCCATTCTCCCACTTCACAGATGTGCACACCTGGTTTCAATCATCCAATCATTCATCCACACCTGATCCAGATCTCCAATCAGCCAGTCCCCTTTATATAGTCCCTTGTTTGTTTCCTGTCAGGAGAGAGAGTTGGTGTTGTGTAGAGTTGCTGGTATGTAGAGTTGCTGGTATGTTGTGTTGTTGGTATGTTGTGTTGTGAGCAGTGGCAGAGCTCTACTTAAGATTGTTGGTATTTGGCTAGTTTTGTCTGTTTGTTGACCCTTTTGATTCAACCTTAGTTATTACACCTTTGTTATATTATTTAGTTGTTAACAGCCTACTTTAGTTCTTTTGTCACATGTTAATTCTTTTGTTGAGTACACAGGGGCTTCGAGGATAGGTAAGATACCCTGGGGTCTACATATTACATCCACGTAGGTTTACCTTTTTGTTAGAAACCCTAGGTAAGAGTGAGCACCACCCACTGTACTTTTTGGGTGCTTGACACCTGTAAAAGGGGGGTGGGGTTATGTTCTTTTCATTTCTTTGGTGCCACTGTAGTCCTCGTTGTTCCCTGTGTTACTGTTTGTTAATAAATACTTTCTTTAATTGTATACCCGTTTCCTGGTTTTGTGTGACTACACCCTCACCTACCCAAACCTGTTGCCTTATGTTGCGCCTTCCCACTCCGAGCCATCAAGGGGGGGGAAACACAGGGAAACTCAATATTATTTATATAATGTAAACACTTTATTTACAAAGTAGGATATAATTAATGTAGCTCCATGAAAATATGAAATATAGTAGAACACCCTAAATGTCCAGCATTTTGTCGCCCTTGCGTTCAAATACATTCTATTTGAATATAAGGAAAGGCATAGAAAGAAAGAAAGGTACAAAACAAGGTCCTATTAAATACATGACTAACCATTTGGGGGAATTCCTGTTGAGCACAACTTCAGCGTTACTTAAATAGCAACATAACTCAAGTGTCTTTGTCCTTTAATTTGGATGTAAGAGAAGCAGAAGGGAGCTGTTTATACACACACACACAGGCGTCTAAGTCTGACAGAATACCTTTTGAGAAAACTACGTCTGGAGGTATATAGGATCATAAATATGTGTCTTGACATAAAAAGTAACAATAACTCCAGGGAAAAGAGTTAGCTTTTTGGGAGATGGGCTGTGTTTATGTGTTTTAGAAGAGTGTAAGAGGGAGAGGGTGAGAGAGAAAGAGCAGAGAGGAGGACCCTCCCGTTCTCCCAGTCCACCAGGTGACCCTATGTAGGTATAGGGGAATTAATAACAAGACAGGGCGGGAACAACCACATCTTCCAAATGGGTCCACTTTGCATCACCAAAAAGGTCCGGGCACACAGGTCCATGTAGCGCACCAGTTGTCCACCGGATGGACGAAGCATTCCCAAGCTACAGCCCCTTGAGCGAAGACACCTTCTTCTTCCGGGCCGCCAGCATTTCATAAAAGGGATCCTTGCTGATGGCCGCTCTATGGGGCGAAGGAGACACAAGGGAGAGAAACACAGGGCAGGGCAGTTTACTTCAACAGCAAACCCTCAACCACAACCGCCATTCAGTGTGCTGCGTATAGGCAGCAACACACACAGTACCACATTTTAAAGACATTTAAAGCACAATAAAAAGACAAAGGCAATGAAACCCAGTAAAAGATACATGAAAACTGAGCAAACTGAGCCTTTACAGTAAGTAGTAGTAGTAGTAGTAGTAGTGGAAGTAGTAGTAGTATAGTAGTAGTAGTAGTAAGTATAGTAGTAGTAGTAGTAGTGGTAGTAAGTAGTAGTAGTAGTAGTAGTAGTGGTAGTAGTAGTAGTAGTAGTAGTAGTAGTAGTAGTAGAAGTAGTAGTACTAGTAGTACTAGTAGTACTAGTAGTACTAGTAGTAGTAGGTATAGTAAGTATAAGCACAAAATCAGCGAGACCACTGGTGAAAGCGTTGGGAATTGAGTGAGGGGGGCCCTCACTTGATGCTGGAGATCCACTCGTCCTTCTCCTCTGCAGTGGGGGCGGAGATGCGGTAGAAGGTGTGGTTGCCCTCGACGACCCGGCCGTCCGCCTCCGTCTTGCAGGCCTTGATGACCTGGTCCTTGTGGTCTGGGATGTAGAGCTCAAACTGTTCTGAAAAGTGAAAAGTGGAATGTTTATATATAGATCGGCCTTACACACATTTGCCAATTACCAAGTAAAGTAAATTACCGGTTTCTTTGAGTCTTCCACCTCTCTGATACTCAAGTTTTCCAGGGGAATGATCCCTCTGGGCTCCTTATCCTAGAAGGCAAACCGACGAAGGACACGTATGTTAATGTAATTAACGGTGATAATATAACAAACCGTGTGTACACGCCCCATTTCCTGGAAGCTGGAGCGTCGATCGCTCTATGCCCGGCACAGCAGTTAGGTACTCACAGTGGTGTATTCAAAGTAGTAGAGGCAGTTGTCGGTAAGAATGAACCAGCGTCTTTTCCATGTCTTCACTCGTCCACCTGGCGGGCGAGAGGACACGTGAGAGAGGACCTCGGACAAACAGCTCGTCACAGCGGAACACATGGTGCGGCTAGTTTACTGAATACAACTTTCAAGCAGGCAGATGGGGGGGGGACAGTCGCGCTAAATAAATCAAAACGTTAAACATCAGAAGGACACACAGCATAGACAACAAAAAAAGCACACAAATATAAACCATTTCGTTACAGCAAATGAAAATAGGAAGTTTGGGTGAAACAGAAGCTGATACAAGCGGCTATGAGCAAGGCACAGCTTAAAAGCCTAGCGTGAAGATGGCAATTGTACTGCTTTTTTTTTTACATACCTCCTGGTGAGACAAGCCCATGGAAAACAATGAAAACAAAGAGTCAACAATATAAACCAATACTCTATAGTTCATGACAAGATGTCAATATCACACACACACACACACACACACACACACACACACACACACACACACACACACACACACACACACACACACACACACACACACACACACACACACACACACACACACACACACACACACACACACACACACACCTAGCTTCAGCAGCCAGCCCTCGCGGTCGGGGTTGAAGAATGGGTGCGTGAGGTCGTTTCCGTCGTCCTCTGGTATCTTGAAGGGTTCGTTCTTGATGCTGTCGTAGAGGTTCTGCGGAGAGGGGTGAGAACACGGTTTTATATGACAAATTACATTACCGAACAATATTCCAAAACATATCAAACATCTAATAGTAACATATGAGGTGTTGATAAACAACAATATCCTGCAAAGTGTTAGTGTCAATTAAGTAAAGTGAATCAATTCAAAATGTATGTTAGGACAGATGGATCATATCTTAAAATCTCTAAAAACACAGTGAGGCCGTCACTGGTGACAGCCTCACCATGTGGCCTACTGAAGTACTGTATAATTGGTGGCAACCTTTTCACGGAACCATCATATCTAATAATAGGCTAACGGCATCCTCGTCAATTCGGCAGAAACCATACAGACTCCTATGGCATTAGAAGCGTATAGGAGCCTGTATGCCTGCACCAACAAGGACATCTAAATCTAAATCTGGAGGGTTGAATCCTCTTTATTGGTCACATTCATGTACACACACACAGTGACATGAGTTCCTCTGCATTGAACCCATCCTAGTATACGGAGCAGTGGGTATCAGCTATTGTATATCCAGCTGCCTGGGGAGCAGGGTAGGGGACTGGTGCCTTGCTCAAGGGCACTGAGGCAGTGCTCAGGTTTTAGGGGAGTGAAATCGGCAATCTATTGGTTCCCAAGCCAAGTCCTAAAAGACCGAGCTATCCTGCCGCCCAAAAATGGAAACGTTCATCATGAATCAAGTGTGATCACCGATATCATTTTTTGTATAACCGACTCATGGAGAACTGGTAAAAACAACCGTTGGAAAAGGCTAACTAAGCCCCTTACTCTGAGCAGGTCTTCTGGCAGGTCCCCGCCGTCGTTGATGCCTCGGTTCATGGTGGTGAACCTCTGGACGGACGGCTTGTCCTTCACGTTGGGGTTGTGCAGGCTGGTGTTCAGCATGATGACGGCGAACGACAGCACGTAGCAGGTGTCTGAGGGGGGGGTGAAGCCACAGGAGGAAACACTCAAAGGGAGGTCCCTCTCACACCTCAAGACGCGTGCGACGGTCTCCCGCGGCCCTCACCTGTGCTCTGGAACACGCCGGGGTTGCAGTGGCAGTAGCGCCCGGCGAAGGCCTCCATCATGCGGTCGATCTTCTGGGCCTCGCCGGGCAGCCGGAAGCTCCAGAGGAACTGTCTGAGCGCCTGCACCAGGTTCAGGTCCGTGAACTCATGCAGCTGCACAAACGCGTCCAGAACTTGGAGGTTGAAGTCATCTCTGGGTGACATTGAAATTAATGAATGAATGAATGTGCGCACACCCACGCACGCGCACACACACACACACACACACACACACACACACACACACACACACACACATTAATGGACAAGATTAAACACAAGATTAATGGACACTCTACTCAAGTTAAAGTGTGTTGGGATACAGTGAACCACTGAATGAGCATCCTCTCCCAGTCGGAGAGGATGCTCCAAGCTGTAGGACTTACCTCTCCCCCAGGTAGTCTCCTATGGCCGTCTTATTAAGCCCCTCCCCCTTGTAGAGGAATTGGGCAATATCGTCACGGGTGTTCTTCAGGAGGGAGCTGTCAATCAAGAAGCG
Organism: Muraenolepis orangiensis; assembly: GCA_027704905.1. Classification (NCBI taxonomy): domain Eukaryota; kingdom Metazoa; phylum Chordata; class Actinopteri; order Gadiformes; family Muraenolepididae; genus Muraenolepis; species Muraenolepis orangiensis. The sequence goes on from JANIIK010001695.1 coordinate 18,706, forward strand.
GATCCCCTGGGTAACGGGAACACGAGGAGGATGAGAACCCAGCTATGAGCCTCATAGACCACAGGTCCACCTTCTTCAGCAGTTAGTGAACATTCATCGTCATCAAACTGTATTCCCACCGTTCCTTACCTTCTTGGGGTCCATGTTGAACTTCTTACGGCCCATGGCCATCTGTTTATTCCTCTGCATGCTTTTTCTATGGATACAAATTAAATGCTTTGATTGGTTTTTCATTAAGGCCCATTTATACCTAGTAGACAGTCTTTACGTCTTATTTAACCACTGTACATTATATACACCGTATGTATGTGTGTATATATATATATATATATATATATATATTAGCCCGCTCTGATGTAACCCCCCCCCCCCTTCAGGCTTTAATCCACTTTGGGCGGTGGGATCTTATGGGGCACCACTACGGACCGGCTGGCCCACAGACCAGCTCCCAGACCAGTTACCTCTCTTGGGTGAGTCCCAGGTCCTCGATCTCACAGGTCACCTCCGCTATCTCAGCCTTCAGGCGCTGAGGAGCAGACCAGAGACGGCAGTACCATGGGAATTAACAATCAACCATTTTATTTATATATATATATACACACACAAACTATATATATTCATGGAGAGGTGCCCCCACTTAGTTCAGACACTGTGGGCCATGTGTGAGCGTGATCATCTTGTCTGCACAAATTACACATGCATTGCTGTTCCTCTTTTGGAAAGACACCACACCCCCACCCCCACCCCCACCCCCACCCCCACCCCCACACACACCCCCACACACACACACACACAGCTAAGAGTTGACCCAGTGAAGCAATTGACGTGACGTTGACTTGAATTTCTTTCCGTCTCACAGACCCAAGTCTTTGTTCCTCCCTGCTGGAGGTATTTGGAACAGGGGACTGAATGCCCCTCTCCGGGAACCATCACCTTATCGTGGTGGAGAGGTTTGGGTGTCCCTGTGAACCTGAGAGCTGTGTTGTCTGGAGCCTAGTGCTCCTGGTAGGGTCTCCCATGGCAGATTGGTCTCAGGGGAGGGGCCAGACTAAGAATGGTTCAAAGACTTCAATGGACAAAAAAACGAGAATTGAGGATACCCTGCCCGGAGGAAGCCCGGGGCCCCTTTCCGGAGCTAGGCCTGGAAAGAGGGCCCGTAAGCGAGCGCCTGGTGGCCGGGTTAGCCACGGAGCCCGGTCGGGCATTGCCCGAAAAAGCAACGTGGCCATTTCTCCTTCCCGCGGACCCACCACCTACGGGAAGAACCACTGGGGTCGGGTGCACTGCCAGTTAGGCGGCAGTGAAGGCAGGGGGCATCGACGGACCAAACCCAGCCAACAGAGACTGGCTTTGGGGACGTGGAATGTCACTTCTCTGGGGGGGAAGGAGCCTGAGCTGGTGCGGGAGGTGGAGCGCTACCAATTAGATCTGGTGGGGCTTACCTCTACGCACAGCACTGGCTCTGGAACTAAACTCCTGGATAGGGGTTGGACTCTTTCTTTCTCTGGAGTTGCTCAGGGTGTGAGGCGCCGGGCGGGTGTGGGGATACTCACAAGTCCCCGGCTGAGTGCCGCTTTGTTGGAGTTTACCCCGGTGGACGAGAGGGTCGCCTCCCTACGCCTTAGGGTCATGGGAGGGAAAACTCTGACTGTTGTTTGTGCCTATGCACCAAACAACAGTTCGGAATATCCCGCCTTCTTGCACACCCTGGATGGAGTCCTGCATGGGGCTCCTGAAGGGGACTCTATAGTCCTCCTGGGAGACTTCAACGCACACGTGGGTAACGATGGGGAAACTTGGAGGGGCGTGTTGGGGATGAACGGCCTACCTGATCTGAACCGGAGTGGGGTTTTGTTATTGGATTTCTGTGCTAGTCATGGATTGGCCATAACAAACACCATGTTCAAACATAAGGATGCTCATAAGTGTACATGGTACCAGAGCACCTTAGGCCGAAGGTCAATGATCGATTTTGTTATCGTATCATCTGGCCTGAGGCCGCATGTTTTGGACACTCGGGTGAAGAGAGGGGCAGAGCTGTCAACCGATCACCATCTGGTGGTGAGTTGGGTAAGATGGCGGGGGAAGCCTCTGGACAGACCTGGTAAGCCCAAACGTGTAGTGCGGGTGAACTGGGAACGTCTGGTGGATGCCCCTGTCCGGGAGACCTTCAACTCACACCTCCGGCGGAATTTTTCGGGCATCTCTGTGGAGGCTGGGGGCATTGAGCCAGAGTGGTCTTTGTTCAAAGCTTCTATTGCCGAAGCTGCGGTTGAGAGTTGTGGCCTCAAGGTCATTGGTGCCTCAAGGGGCGGCAACCCTCGGACTTCGTGGTGGACACAGGTGGTCAGGGAAGCCGTCCGGCTGAAGAAGGAGGCCTTCCGGGCTATGTTAGCCTGTGAGACTCCGGACTCGGTTGCGAGGTATCGACAGGCCAAGAGGACGGCAGCCTCGGCTGTAGCGGAGGCAAAGCAGCGGGTGTGGGAGGAATTCGGAGAAGCCATGGAGAAGGACTTTCAGTCGGCACCAAAGCGTTTCTGGCAAACAATCCGGCGCCTCAGGAGGGGAAGCGTGGGTCCATCCAAGCTGTGTACAGTAAGGGTGGGACATTGCTGACCTCAACTGAGGAGGTGATCGGGCGGTGGAAAGAACACTTTGTGGAACTTCTTAACCCAACTACACCCTCAATGGTAGAGACAGAGCTGGAGGATGAAGGACGGCAAACATCAATCTCCCTGGAGGAAGTCACTGCGGTAGTCAAACAACTCCGCAGTGGCAAAGCCCCAGGGGTTGATGAGATCCGTCCAGAAATGCTAAAGGCTCTGGGTGTTGAGGGGCTGTCATGGATGACACGTCTTTTCAACATTGCGTGGAAGTCTGGGACAGTGCCTGAGGAGTGGCAAACGGGGGTGGTGGTACCCCTGTTCAAAAAGGGTGACCAGAGGGTGTGTGCCAATTACAGGGGTATCACATTACTCAGCCTCCCTGGGAAAGTCTACTCCAAGGTGCTGGAAAGGAGGGTTCGGCCGATAGTCGAACCTCAGATTGAAGAGGAACAATGCGGATTCCGCCCTGGTCGTGGAACAACGGACCAGCTTTTCACTCTTGCAAGGATCCTGGAGGGGGCTTGGGAGTATGCCCATCCGGTCTACATGTGTTTTGTAGATTTGGAGAAGGCATATGATCGGGTCCCTCGGGAAATACTGTGGGGGGTGCTGCGGGAGTATGGGGTGCGGGGGTCATTGTTGAGGGCCATCCAATCTCTCTACTCCCAAAGCAAGAGCTGTGTCCGGATTCTCGGTACAAAGTCAGGCCTGTTCTCAGTGGGTGTTGGCCTCCGCCAGGGCTGCGCTTTGTCACCCATCCTGTTTGTGATTTTCATGGACAGGATTTCAAGGCGTAGTCATGGAGGGGAGGGGTTTCAGTATGGTGGGCTCAGGATTGAATCACTGCTGTTTGCAGATGATGTGGTCCTGTTTGCGTCATCAGTATGTGACCTTCAGCACTCACTGGATCGGTTTGCAGCAGAATGTGAAGCGGCTGGGATGAGGATCAGCACCTCCAAATCTGAGGCCATGGTTCTTAGCAGGAAACCGGTGGATTGTCTACTCCAAGTAGGGAGGGAGTCCTTATCCCAAGTGAAGGAGTTCAAGTATCTCGGGGTCTTGTTCTCGAGTGAGGGGAGGATGGAGCGTGAGATTGACAGGAGAATAGGTGCAGCGGGAGCGGTATTGGGTGCACTTTGGCGCACCGTTGTAACCAAAAGAGAGCTGAGCCAGAAGGCAAAGCTCTCGATCTACCGATCAGTCTTCGTTCCTACCCTCACCTATGGCCATGAGCAATGGGTAATGACCGAAAGGACGAGATCGCGAATACAAGCGGCCGAAATGAGTTTCCTCAGGAGGGTGGCTGGTATCTCCCTGAGGGATAGGGTGAGAAGCTCAGTCACTCGTGAGAGACTCGGAGTAGAGCCGCTGCTCCTTCGCGTAGAAAGGAGCCAGTTGAGGTGGTTCGGGCATCTAGTAAGGATGCTTCCTGGTCGCCTCCCGAGGGAGGTTTTCCAGGCACATCCAACTGGGAGGAGACCACGGGGCAGACCGAGGTACAGGTGGGGTGATTACATCTCCACACTGGCCTGGGAACGCCTCGGGATCCCCCAGTCAGAGCTAGTCGATGTTGCCAGGGAGAGGGAAGTTTGGAGTCCCCTGCTGGAGCTGCTACCTCCGCGACCCGATTTCGGATAAGCGGGAGAAGATGGATGGATGGATGGATGGGACTGAATGCCATTGCACCTGCTGCAGCAAAGGGGGGGGGGCTCAGACCAAACCACTGCCTCCCCTACTTTGGAGTAACATCCCCTACTACTGGAGTAACATCCCCCACCAGCTGGTGGCATGTTTATGGACATTTGTGTTGGACTATGGCCAACTAATCAGGCTCCTTAAGAATATGCATGCTGGTGGAAAGCTCATCCAAAACAACTAAAAAAGAGCTTGTTGACTTGCGGAAATGTACAACGCAAAGGAAAGTAGGGTCACTACAGGTCTGGTTTGGACAGATTTGCATAACATTGGTTTAGTTCAGAGAAACAAGCTGCGGCCTAGCCGGCACGCAAATATGGCCAGGAAGAGAGCCGACCCCGCCCGCCACACACACACGCACACACACACACACAGGGAGGACCAGAGCAAACTGTGGAGTGGAAGATAAACCAGTCAAGTCACAAAAGAGGATACGCATCACGTGAATCATTGTGGCGAAATATACAAGCCACATACAAGAGCCGTATACAAGAAACTGTGGCGTAGGTGTGTGAGAGCTCAGATGAAACACGATGATGTGCAGAGTGTTAGGAGATACGATGGCACGTGGCCGCAGGGGCCGTGCGTGGTCCTGGCATGTCGGTTGCCATAGTAGAATGTCACGATGGTGGCTCTAGGACCCACGAGCATGGGGGCATGCTGCGGTCAGGGCAAAAAGGTCGGGAAGCCCCAAGTCTACTCAGTCCTGCCCATTGGCGCCACACTACAGATGCAAATATGGAGCTGTTAATAGGCCAAACACTATTTAAATTAAGAAACCTACGGAAAAGGTTTATCTGTCGCTGTCAAGCCTGATTACAGTTAAAGACCCATCAAATAAATCCCTCCTCTCACCGTGTGTGTGTGTGTGTGTGTCTTACTTGTATGTCTTGTGTCAGCTCTTGTGTCAGCTCTTGTGTCAGCTCTTGTGTCAGCTCTTGTGTCAGCTCTTGTGTCAGCTCTTGTGTCAGCTCTTGTGTCAGCTCTTGTGTCAGCTCTTGTGTCCGCTCTTGTGTCC
>JANIIK010001696.1:0-5000 GCA_027704905.1 Muraenolepis orangiensis
AGCTAATCGATAACAAACTGGACGATACGAGGAGCTAATCGATAACAAACTGGACGATACGAGGAGCTAATCGATACAACTGGACGATACGAGGAGCTAATCGATAACAAACTGGACGATACGAGGAGCTAATCGATAACAAACTGGACGATACGAGGAGCTAATCGATAACAAACTGGACGATACGAGGAGCTAATCGATAACAAACTGGACGATACGAGGAGCTAATCGATAACAAACTGGACGATACGAGGAGCTAATCGATAACAAACTGGACGATACGAGGAGCTAATCGATAACAAACTGGACGATACAAGGAGCTAATCGATAACAAACTGGACGATACGAGGAGCTAATCGATAACAAACTGGACGATACGAGGAGCTAATCGATAACAAACTGGACGATACGAGGAGCTAATCGATAACTGGACGATACGAGGAGCTAATCGATAACAAACTGGACGATACGAGGAGCTAATCGATAACAAACTGGACGATACAAGGAGCTAATCGATAACAAACTGGACGATACAAGGAGCTAATCGATAACAAACTGGACGATACGAGGAGCTAATCGATAACAAACTGGACGATACGAGGAGCTAATCGATAACAAACTGGACGATACGAGGAGCTAATCGATAACTGGACGATACGAGGAGCTAATCGATAACAAACTGGACGATACGAGGAGCTAATCGATAACAAACTGGACGATACGAGGAGCTAATCGATAACAAATTGGACGATACAAGGAGCTAATCGATAACAAACTGGACGATACAAGGAGCTAATCGATAACAAACTGGACGATACGAGGAGCTAATCGATAACAAATTGGACGATACAAGGAGCTAATCGATAACAAACTGGACGATACAAGGAGCTAATCGATAACAAACTGGACGATACGAGGAGCTAATCGATAACAAACTGGACGATACGAGGAGCTAATCGATAACTGGACGATACGAGGAGCTAATCGATAACAAACTGGACGATACGAGGAGCTAATCGATAACAAACTGGACGATACGAGGAGCTAATCGATAACAAACTGGACGATACGAGGACGACTGCGAAACGGCTAGAGCGCCACCCGAGAGCTAGAACTAGGCTTGCTTTGGTGGAAACAAGGCATCAGAGACAGCAGACACCAAGCTGAGAGGTCTAGGCGTACCCCCATCCATGTGCAGCTGGATACTGAACCTCCTGTCGGACCACCGCCAGGTGGTGAGGATGGGCAGCACCACATCAGAGCCACTGACCCTCAACACGGGAGCCCCCCAGGGATGCGTGCTGAGCCCTCTCCTCTACTCCCTCTACACCGACTGCATGGCTATGCACAGCTCCAACGTCATCGTCAAGTTTGCTGACGACACGACAGTGATGGGCCTGATCGCCGGCGACGACGAGACAGCCTATAGGGAGGTCGGATCGCTGGAGCAGTGGTGCCAGGAGAACAGCCTCGCCCTCAACGTCAAGAAGACCAAGGAGCTGATCGTGGACTTCAGGAGGCAGAGGGGAGAGCACAGCCCTATCTCCATCGACGGCGTTGCAGTAGAGAGGGTCAGCAGCTTCAAGTTCCTCGGCGTGCACATCTCCGAGGACCTCACACGACACATCAAGTGTCGTACAAATAGGCTTAGAGATAGCTTCCACAGTCAAGCCATCAGGCTGCTGAACAAGGGCGTATAACATATAACAATGTATATTTTATTACATTGATTTATATATATATATTGCTCTTTTCTGTGCTGATTTTTGCATTTTATAAATTGCATTTTTTATTTTTTTATTTTTATTTTATATTCCTTATTCTATTTTCTATTTTTTATTCTATTTTTATCTATTTTTATTTTATCTTATTTTATAACTGCTGTCTGTCGTCGGGTATTGCACACAAGATTTTCACATCACTGCTTTATACTAAACTGTAAACTGTGAAGTGACAATAAACTTGACTTGACTTGACTTGAGCTTCCACAGGCCATCTGGCTGCATTGCATTTTATAAATTGTATTTTTAGTTTTATTTTTTAACAATTCAATTTTCTTTCTTGACTTGATTGTATTGTGGGCGGTGGGTAGATCAGGAACCAGGCCAGGCGGGCAGGTAAGGGGCAGGCAGGGTCGGCCACGGGAATCAGTCCGGGTAAATCTGTAAGGGAGTGTACAGGGGTAGGTTTATATACTTTTTATACTCCTTATCCAGGATCTCTATTAGAGTCCGCTGGCCTCCCGGAGACCATCTTTATGGGCTGCAGTCTAGCTCAGGAGGTGGAGCGGTCGCCTCACAACCGGAAAGTTGCTGGTTCGATCCCCCGGCTTGTCCTAGCAAAAAAAAAACCTGTCGGTGTCCTTGAGCAAGACACCCTAACCCTGCTCCTGACGTGCTGGCTGTCTCCTTGCATGGCATGTGATGCTTGACTTGTAAAGCGCTTTGGATAAAAAGCGCTGTGTCAAAAAGCATTACCATTACTTACACGATGTAAAGCGCTTTAGGTGTCTTGAAAAGCCACCCATATAAATGCAATGAAACCACATTCTGAAACTCTGGATATTATTTGGTATCAAACCGCCTGGTACGGGAACCGCAGAGCGCTTCTGATGCCTCGTTTCCACCAAGCTGTTTTGAGGGCTGGTTCGGAGCTTGCGCGTCATCTCGAACCAGTTCTTTGCGTTTCCACCGCGATGGAGCCACTTTCTGGCCCGGTTAAGTGGTTCGTTTGCGGCTCCACTTCGAAGCTGGGCTAGCCAGCAGGCTCCACTACGTCAGGGGCTGGGGCGGGGCTTATCGGGCTGGGGGCGGGGCTTATCGGATAAACTCAAAACAAACTCAAAGTTTTTTTCCGCCATTTTTTAAATCAGTAAAATTCTCCGTGGACGTGAAGGTGACAGTGGTCCGTGGACGAGACAAACTGCGTTTGTTTGCGTTGTTGTCCTCGGCAGAAGGTCACAATAAACTAGAGGAGCTTCTAGAACAAACCGCTATTAGAAAAACTACAGCGCGAGATGTCTTCAGCGGGGGACAGGACCGAGGAGCTAATCGATAATAAACTGGACGATACGAGGAGCAAATCGATAACAAACTGGACGATACGAGGAGCTAATCGATAACAAACTGGACGATACGAGGAGCTAATCGATAACAAATTGGACGATACGAGGAGCTAATCGATAACAAACTGGACGATACAAGGAGCTAATCGATAACAAACTGGACGATACGAGGAGCTAATCGATAACAAACTGGACGATACGAGGAGCTAATCGATAACAAACTGGACGATACGAGGAGCTAATCGATAACTGGACGATACGAGGAGCTAATCGATAACAAACTGGACGATACGAGGAGCTAATCGATAACAAACTGGACGATACAAGGAGCTAATCGATAACAAACTGGACGATACAAGGAGCTAATCGATAACAAACTGGACGATACGAGGAGCTAATCGATAACAAACTGGACGATACGAGGAGCTAATCGATAACAAACTGGACGATACGAGGAGCTAATCGATAACTGGACGATACGAGGAGCTAATCGATAACAAACTGGACGATACGAGGAGCTAATCGATAACAAACTGGACGATACGAGGAGCTAATCGATAACAAATTGGACGATACAAGGAGCTAATCGATAACAAACTGGACGATACAAGGAGCTAATCGATAACAAACTGGACGATACGAGGAGCTAATCGATAACAAATTGGACGATACAAGGAGCTAATCGATAACAAACTGGACGATACAAGGAGCTAATCGATAACAAACTGGACGATACGAGGAGCTAATCGATAACAAACTGGACGATACGAGGAGCTAATCGATAACTGGACGATACGAGGAGCTAATCGATAACAAACTGGACGATACGAGGAGCTAATCGATAACAAACTGGACGATACGAGGAGCTAATCGATAACAAACTGGACGATACGAGGACGACTGCGAAACGGCTAGAGCGCCACCCGAGAGCTAGAACTAGGCTTGCTTTGGTGGAAACAAGGCATCAGAGACAGCAGACACCAAGCTGAGAGGTCTAGGCGTACCCCCATCCATGTGCAGCTGGATACTGAACCTCCTGTCGGACCACCGCCAGGTGGTGAGGATGGGCAGCACCACATCAGAGCCACTGACCCTCAACACGGGAGCCCCCCAGGGATGCGTGCTGAGCCCTCTCCTCTACTCCCTCTACACCGACTGCATGGCTATGCACAGCTCCAACGTCATCGTCAAGTTTGCTGACGACACGACAGTGATGGGCCTGATCGCCGGCGACGACGAGACAGCCTATAGGGAGGTCGGATCGCTGGAGCAGTGGTGCCAGGAGAACAGCCTCGCCCTCAACGTCAAGAAGACCAAGGAGCTGATCGTGGACTTCAGGAGGCAGAGGGGAGAGCACAGCCCTATCTCCATCGACGGCGTTGCAGTAGAGAGGGTCAGCAGCTTCAAGTTCCTCGGCGTGCACATCTCCGAGGACCTCACACGACACATCAAGTGTCGTACAAATAGGCTTAGAGATAGCTTCCACAGTCAAGCCATCAGGCTGCTGAACAAGGGCGTATAACATATAACAATGTATATTTTATTACATTGATTTATATATATATATTGCTCTTTTCTGTGCTGATTTTTGCATTTTATAAATTGCATTTTTTATTTTTTTATTTTTATTTTATATTCCTTATTCTATTTTCTATTTTTTATTCTATTTTTATCTATTTTTATTTTATCTTATTTTATAACTGCTGTCTGTCGTCGGGTATTGCACACAAGATTTTCACATCACTGCTTTATACTAAACTGTAAACTGTGAAGTGACAATAAACTTGACTTGACTTGACTTGAGCTTCCACAGGCCATCTGGCTGCATTGCATTTTATAAATTGTATTTTTAGTTTTATTTTTTAACAATTCAATTTTCTTTCTTGACTTGATTGTATTGTGGGCGGTGGGTAGATCAGGAACCAGGCCAGGCGGG
>JANIIK010001696.1:10000-24880 GCA_027704905.1 Muraenolepis orangiensis
CTACCCCTGAGAACATGAAACGAGGGACCTTCATCCTCCTTATCAGCCTTACACAAGACTTGCGGAGGAGTTTGTCTTTCGGTAATGGTGTAAACGGAGGTAGGGCTGTCTTTGTTTAGACGTTGAGCAGCCGGTACATTACAATAACAGAGAGGAGAGGAGGCGGCCACAGTTTGTCCCGTATCAGGGGTAACTACCGGAAGAAAGAGTACACTGCTCACGGCTCCGGAAGCAGGAAGTGTGATAAAGGCCTATTATCATATTTCCGACACAAACATCCACAACATTAGACAATTAACAATAAACAGGTCATTTAGCACACTTCACAAAACCACACGACTTTGTTCATCCGCTATTCTCATGTCAATAGGAATAGGACGATCTAGTCAGACCTCCATCCATCCCCTCTACACGAATCACGATACAACGACTACAATGAACTATCAAGAGAGAAAACTGGGTTTAAAACAATGTTATGCATTTTTTATTCACGTATTTATTAGCCTGGAAATAAAACACAAATGCATGCCTGTATGAATTAGTACGAGCCGTTTAAGCATACATTTGAGCATATAACAATACCAATATAGGCCATGGCTATTAAGGCACTATTAAAGCACATTCAAACCAATGTTATAATGGTTATTAGGCTACCATTTTACACGGAGACAGTTGATATTACTAATGCGCCGTTAGTAAATATAACTGGTTGTCTCTGTAGAGGAACTTGTTATTCAGCTGGCCAACTGGAGACACAGAACATTATCAAGGACTTTCCACATGCATCCCAGTATTTTAAAGGCCAATATGCACAAGATAAAGAGAGAAACCCATACTTAGAGCAACTCTAGTAAATAGCCTACATCTCACTAGACAAGACAGCATTACACAATAGATTATGATCAATGAATACAACTATTACACTCATTCAGGATGTACCCACGCGCTGCAACTTTTGAAATTAATATGATAGCTGAATATGAACCACTGGCCACTAAACCACTTGGAAACACTGCTTGAGCCATGCAGGTGGGATGTGTTCTTTAACTCTCCTTTTCTTAAATATTAAATGGATATATTAGTCACTTTAACTGCAATTCAGAAATTATCTGAATGTAACGTGTAGTCATTAATTCTGTTGGTCTTGTGTGTTTGTAGGTAGGTCACTGAGCTCCTTGGTGGTGATGTGACCTGCTCTGTGGTGTTATCTGCACTCTGCCACCTCTTGAGTACGATGGAGGTCTCTGATGGTGACCCTGCCTACATAGTGCGCTTCAAGGCTGCATTCACAGAGGACCTCAAGAGGCCAAAGGAGAACACAAACATAGAATGGCTACAACTAGCAACAGCTTTGGATCCTCCGGAGCCTGCCCAGAACCAAGAGGGGAGAGGTATGGCTAAAGCTCAGTGAGATGCTGAAGGACAGTCCACCTCCACCACAGCCAGAGCCTCTACCAGAGCCACCAAAGAAAAGGAGGGCCCTCCTACTGATGGGGTCAGAGTCTGATGAAGAGACACTAGCTGGAGACCAAAGCCTAGACCGGTATAGAGCAGAGCCTAGTGTTGGCATAGAGGAGTGTCCTCTACAGTGGTGGTCAGCACACGCAGGTGCCCATGGTAAGCTGGCCCATATAGCACAGAGATACCTCGCCACACCACCATCAACAGTGCCAGAGATGGTTGCCAGAGATGGTTTTCTCTGGCAGGGCACATTGTGCAGAAGAAGAGGTCAGCTCTCTGAAAATGTAAACAAGCTTGTGTGTCTGAGCAACTGGTTAAAATAACTTTTAAAATATTTTATTGTGATTAATCCGATAAAATATTTTTGATCTATTGACAGCACTAAAACATGTTTACTTCCCCCAATAATTAGTATAAAATGAATATTAATAATTATAATAATAATAATAATAATGATAAAGCATGCTAGCATAAAGAAATGTTACAGATCTCAGTTGTTGTTGCTGAGCAACTTGGGATAGGACGTCCCGATGGATAGGCCGTGCCGGTAAACCACCAGCTCCAGCACGTACTCGTCCACCTTGACCAGCACCGAGGTCATCTTCTCCGTAGACATGAGGAAGACGATGGTGAAGAGGGCCACCTCGAACTCAGGACTGACCCCGATGAAGGATCCCCCTAGTGGCTTCACCAGCCCCTTCCAGCTGAACTGGAGGGTCAGAACGTGATCCTCTTCATCCGGCTGCACCGCAAACACAAACAAATGGAACCAAACTACAAATAGACAGACCAGCTGTACACCACAAGGCATTCCATTTATTATCTATTATCTATCTATTAATTAATTGGAGGATTTTAAATCCTCTTTATTGGTCACATACATGTACCCACACAGTGGAATTGGTTTCTCTGCATTTAACCCATCCTAGTATTAGGAGCAGTCGGCAGCTATTTTATATACAGCGCCCGAGGATAAGTGTGCCTTGCTCAAGGGCACCTCGGCAGTGCCCAGGTGTTCCGGAGACTTGAACCGGCAACCTTCCGGTTCCCAAGCCAAGTCCCAACAGACTGAGCTACTGCCGCCCCAGCTATACACCACAAGGCATTCAGTTTGTTATCTTTTAAAGCTACCTGCCCTGCAGTGTGATAATATAACGATATCCATCGATGCCTTTATGTATATAATAGCAATAGTTGGCCTACTGTGTTTTTGTTGCCTCTTGCTTTGTAGCCCTTATAGTCCACATGGCCGTGTTTCTCCTGCAGGTAGAACTGGACCCAGTTGTGGAGTCCCATGATCTCACGGCCTAATTTGGTCTCGCCGACGAACACGTGTTCGAATCCACAGGAGTCCTCCCTGGAGGGGGAACGGGGAGGGGGCTTTTGTTAAGCATTCACCACCATGGGCCTTCTCATTGAAACCAAGTATTGACCTCTGCAAAGGTAAGTGTCGAAGCTGCATGTTTTCTATTTATTGTTATAAATAATATTGTTATAAGAATTTAAGAGACGCAAAGAAGTATTGGTGTGAGACTGTTATGTAATAATGGTTGACATACAATTCTAATTCAAGGTGCTTTAAAGCTGTGATATGAATAACATTGATAACATTGACAACACTCAGCCACTAGAGGTCGCTTTCCCTTATTCCCCCCCTTCCAGTCCATTCCAGCGGTTGCCAGTTTGTTGCACAACCGGCATATTTCATGGTCAAGTGGAGACAGACTCAGTCATGTCAAGAGATGAAAGTTTCCTGGTTGAGCAAAAGAGCAAAAGCTGAACCAATGTTCACTCTGGCCTTGCTCCTACTTTTGTTGCTGAGCAGATGGGATTGGTAGAGGGGGGGGGGGGGGACCTGCCACGTCATAATATATTTTTGAGGAAAAGCAATACTTTTTTGGAAAAGCTCTGTGGATGTATTATTGATGTATTATTATTTGTCTACATACCGAATGTAATGTCAATGGCACTTTAATTTAAATTAATTGGATTTGAATTTCATTAAAGGGTTAAGTAAGGCTATTATGTACAGCATACAGTTAGCCTTACTTGACTCTGCTATCAAACATTGGTCCAATAGAGTAGTAAAGGTATCAAACTCTGGATATTATTGTTTACTACATCTCAGAGGCCCTTTAGCACCCCCTGGAGGGGCTGACCTTCCACTGCGGCCGCGGTGGTACAGACGGAACCAGATGTCGTAGAGCTGTCTCTTGAACCTCTCGGGGTCTGATGAAGAACGGCCCTCTCTGACCAGGTACTCGTGAGCATGCTGTGTCAACGTAGAGGGGAAACATATATAAGTTAAAGCCCAGCTTTAGTCCAACACCACTATTAGTAATACAAGGTAAGGGCATGTTCTGGTATGTCTCTGAACTCCATGAGCTTCATGGTTTCATGTCTAGCGTAGCAGGATTGTGTGAGCGTTGTTTGAGGATGTTCACAGGACGACACCTCGCGCCGCAAAGAACAAACACCTTCATGACATCAGTCTCCAAGATGGCGTCCAGGAAGAGATGGTTCTCCATCCTCTCCTCCGAGGTGACCCTCTCCCAGACGCCTGTCGACGTCTCATAGTTGTCCAGCAAGTTGATGAAATCTTGACCGAAAAAATGAATAAATAGTAAAGGTATGTATCTCACAAGGTCGTGGAACGACCTCCAAGCATTCTCAAAAGAGGGAGCTTACGAGCATACGTGTCGATGCCGTGCAGTTTTTCCTCGTCCACGTAGGAGAAGAGCGAGGCTCTGGCTCTGTCTCGGGCGTGGTTGCTGCCCTGGGCCACATAACCCGCCTTTCCCTGAGTCCCAACACCACCGTGGAAACACGTGCTTACATGCAGCCATGTGGCAATCGCAAACCACGTTCAATTACTCGCATTCACACACGTCACATAGTGGCGTCCAACTCGTTAGCGAACAATACTTTGCTGGACTTTCTGAACTCATTACAGTCACTGCACTGTACTGCACTGTATTCACCATGCTGCTGCACTACTGGCACTTTAGAATGCTTTTTAAATGCTTTGTGCACAATTCAACGTACATCATGTACATATCATCCGCCACTATATAGTTCTTTTTATGTTCATTTTTATTGTATATAGTATTTTATTTTATTTTATAGTATTATAATACTATAAAAAATGATCCCTCTGGGACTGCAGATGTAAATGTGTTAGCACTAAGCGGACAATGCATCTCTTCTTGTGACAGATGCATGTGTAATCAACTGCTCTGTATTGCTTGGAAAAGGGAGAGCCACGGTCATGGCAGCCGCCCAGGACCTCACCTGGAGGCAGATGGAGTAGTCTCTCCCCGGCTGGAGGCGGTTGGTGTCCAGACGCCAGAGCTGGTTGAAGACCTCCGAGAGCTCCTGGTTGGGGGCCCTGTGACGGCAAATAAACGTTTAAACATTTACAATGTGAAAAAGAAAAAAACTAAACAATGACAATGGTGTGACAACTCCCCCCCCCCTCATAGTTCATGAGTGATTCATTAACCAACAGCTCATCTACTATCTACTGTGTACTGTGTGTGTGTTAACAATAGCAATGTGAATTACTGTGAAAAGAAAAACAAAGTACAGAGTCCAGGGATAAAACACATCATATAACACTATATATCACCCTATTGTAAGTCACTTTGGATAAAAGGGTCTGCTAAATGACTGTAATGTATTGTAATGTAATGTGATGTAATGTGATGTAATGTAATTAATGCACTCCATAGTGGGGCTACTCAAAAGGTTTTAAGACGCAGGGGAAACTGACTATAAGATAGTATTGCCGTTAGTTTATAACAATATCAACAATATGCATGATATGTCATCATAATAGCATGCAGTAATGCTATGGGTAATAAAATAGCACTAGTCTGGTCTTCATAGAGGAGTGCAGTGTTATGCTATACTGCAGTAGGCCTTGAAAAAAGAAAGAAAAAAAACATTGTTTGTCCACCATTGTTATCTTTACCAGTTGGATAAAGGGAAAATAAGACCAAGAAAGACCACACCCATGCAAGCGTTTTAAGAGAAGAGGGCGGGTGACACACAGAGAACAGTACGGGAAGGGGCACCATCTGCTGAGATAAAAGCACAACAAATGTGTAATAAAACTTTTCCTCTCCCAATGCCCCAGGGTCTGAGACCCTGCTGAGATCTGCCCGTCCACACGCACAGGAACCATGTGTGTTCCTGGCATCGTTCTGCCCGCTCATTAAACCAGGTTTGTACATGCCATTTGGAGCATTAACTAAAGTTTTAACCCTGCAAAGGCTCTAAGAAAGGCTTAACAGTCTTAACAAAGTAAACAAGTAAACAAGCCACCTCTTCAAATGAGCCATCTCAAATGAATATAGAATATGAACCAATGTTGACTTCCCAATGTTTGTAAAGATAAATACATAACAAATAAGTAAACACATTCATAAACATAGCTCGAAATATATGATGTTTGCATGAATTGAGGGAATAAATGCAATTTGTTTTTAAATTCTCTAGTAGTCAACCAGCTTGAGCTCCATCCACTTTATTCTTACCTTCTTGCCATGACTCGAGTAGAGAAGGAGTGGAGTTACCTGAGTGGTCTCCTCTCAAGTCCCTCAGCTGCTCTCTGGGGAGCCGTCAGTCAAACCTCAAAGAACCAGCCAACCAATTGGAGCACAGAGGAACGCCTCTCTTGGCAGCTGGGCGAAGAACGTCTGGGAACGAGGTTTACCAAAACAAACAATCATTGATTATTATTATTATTGATTATATGATTATTTTTCTTCCATCTTTCCTCACCTATAAAGTATATCAAATAAAACGAATTAATTTAAGGGATGTATAACACCTTCTCACTTTTATTTTGACACACACAAGGTCGAGCTTTTACTTTGAAGCTCGTAACACAGTAATCCGACGTGACGTTGGAAGGAAGGAAGCGCGGAGGATGTCTGTCTGCGCATGCGCACATCTCCCACGTTGTGTGTGATGTTGTGTTCCACATGCTGTATAGAGTTCGTAGTAAACATTACTTATATCATTAACGGAACTTCGTAGACGTAAATCTAACTTCTAGATTGTATTTTAGGGTCTTTGGGTCATCTGAGGGTTAGATTCGATCGACGAGTGCAGGCCGTTTTAAACCGGTTTAAAGGGTTTTAAAGAGGCGTGGAGGTCCCTGTTATCATGGGCCAGGTGGTGGAGCTCATCGCTGGGAGCTACGAGCAGATCATCTTCGGGTACAAGTTGACCTGTGACCCGCAGTCGGTGAGTGTTCAATACCATGGGATACCATGGGAAGGCCTTCCTGGTTCTAGTTGATTGGTTATTATTGGTTTGTGTGCCTTTTGTTATCTGAAGCTACATCCAGCAGAACGTCCAGTTCATCTCTCTGTCTAATCTGTCTCTCCTTTACACTTCATATTTATACTGTTGGATTCATATATATATATATACTGTTGGATTCATATTTATACTGTTGGATTCATATATATACTGTTGGATTCATATTTATACTGTTGGATTCATATATATACTGTTGGATTCATATTTATACTGTTGGATTCATATATATACTGTTGGATTCATATTTATATATACTGTTGGATTCATATATATATATATATATACTGTTTGATTCATATATATATATATACTGTTGGATTCATATATATACTGTTGGATTCATATTTATATATATATACTGTTGGATTCATATTTATATATATACTGTTGGATTTATATATATATACTGTTGGATTCATATATATACTGTTGGATTCATATTTATGTATATACTGTTGGATTCATATTTATATATATACTGTTGGATTTATATATATATATATATACTGTTGGATTCATATTTATATATATACTGTTGGATTCATATTTATATATATACTGTTGGATTCATATTTATATATATATACTGTTGGATTTATATATATATATATATACTGTTGGATTCATATTTATATATATACTGTTGGATTCATATATATTTATACTGTTGGATTAATATATATATACTGTTGGATTCATATATATTTATACTGTTGGATTCATATTTATACTGTTGGATTAATATATATATACTGTTGGATTCATGTATATACTGCAATTATGTGTACATTTTTATTGTACTTTTTGTCATTTTGTAACTTTGAACATTGTCTTCGGAGCTGGCAATACCATGTCATTGTACATTGTACACTGTAACTTATACTATTACTATACTATATACTATACTATTACAGACACATAAACCATATCTGAACCTGAACCCAAAGCTGATTCTAACGTGCACGACTTGCATGTCGTATTTATGTGTGATTAAATTTATTTAACGACTAACTAGGTCTGAATTGTTAAAAACTGTTTTGCAGGAATGGAAAGCCACGGCAGACTTCTCCCACCACGCCCACACGGCGTCCATATCGGCCGTGGCGGCCAGTGAGAGGTTTGTTGTGACCGGCAGCAAAGACGAGACCATACAGTTATACGATCTGAAGAAAGGGGTGGAGCACGGGGCCTTGCTCCATCACGACGGTAAGACATTAGTGTGAACACCGCCCTCTCTGATCACGTGTCAATAACTATGTCAATAATGATGTGTCGTCATGTATGTGATTTGTGGAACAAAATAGTGACTGACACGACACACTAGCATGTTGTGTAAGTGCTTTATGTCTATGTTGTGTCTGTATTGGCAGTCAGAAATGCCTGTGAATTTGCATTGACGGGCATTTGGATTGCATGTAGAGGGGTACCCAGATTTAGTAAAAACAACCGAAAAGCAGGTTGGTTGTGTAGTAACCCACCGTCTCTTTGGCTCATCATGTGTGTGTGTTCTTGTTGAACCAGGAACCATCTCGTGTCTGGAGTTCTACGGCTCATCTCACCTGCTGAGCGGAGGAGAGGACGGCCTCATCTGTGTGTGGAGCACCAAGAAGTGGGAGTGCCTGAAGTCCATCAAGGCTCACAAGTAGGTGGAGAACCAGGCGTGGATCGAGCACGTCACACTCACGTTAAATCACCACTTCACTGTTTCTAACACATTCGGTGTACCTACCATAGGGGTAAGGGGTGGTTTTTTTGTTCTAATTTATTCAACGGTTTGAAGTCCAAACACTCTTCCATCCGCAAAGTGATGCAAAACGTGTCATTGGTGGCACGAAATCTAACTATACATATTGGAACGTAAATCTACATTATTTTAAAACTCTTTCCTGCTACCACAATGGTAGGCTCAATGTGTTTAATTGCCAAATGGGTCCTTTTTAAAAATACTTTTAAATACTAATTGAAATATGTCCATCTAACCAGAGGCAAGGTGACCTCGCTGTCCGTCCATCCCTCTGGGAAACTGGCACTGTCGGTCGGAACAGATAAGACCCTCAGGTAAACTCCATGGAATATTATGTTATTTTTTATTATTATATTATATGTATATATATTGTCAATATTGTCTTATCTTGTTCAGGACGTGGAATCTGGTTGATGGAAGAGCGGCCTATATCAAAAACATAAAGCTGAGTAAGTTGCATCATATTGTGTCTTGTGATTTCTTGTGAAGTGGACAGACGTGAATGCATTTTTAAACTATAGCATAAACTAATGTTTCCGTGACGTCATAGTTTAAACATTAGTTTATGCTATAGTTTAAACATTAGTTTATGCTATAGTTTAAACATTAGTTTATGCTATGAGTCCGAGTGGCTGAGCGTAACATTCCATTCACAAATAATAATGTCTGAATACAACCCTGTATTGGGTGTATGTATGTTTCTGACGATATCCTGACTAGTCTAAAGATAAGAACATTTCTAAAAGTCTGTCAAAATTGGGCACATTATAATCTAAGAGGCCAAACATGGTCGGAAACCATTGTGTGTATTGTCAGAGCCATTTTAAATGCTTAATATAATATTTTGTAGCGAAATCCTCATCCTTTTGACTAAAAGTGTGACATTTAGCGACGTGTGTCCGTTTCCAGTCTGCGCTCATCTGGTGATGAGATGACAGGTGGACGTTGGGTAGGATGGCAGAACTCCCCTGGAGTCTAGCTCCAGGGGTTGAAATCAAAGTAATCATCCAGAATAAGTCTTTGTCAAGAGATTACGTTTCTTTTTTCTCTCTTCTGAGCAAGCTGGTGGCGTGAGCAGCCGTTCGCTCAAACTCAGTAGGCCTAAAAGAAGTTAAGACAAATATCATGCAGATGATATATAGACCATGACATAAACCATGTTTTGGCAGATTATGTAAAGAAACAAGGATTGTGGATCAATTATTCTATTAATGATTACATGTTTTCGGGCAACTACATGGTATTTAATGTTGTATAAAAGCATTGTCTTATTCGTATACGTATTAGGTCGTATCAGATGTTATTTATATTTCCATCAATAGTGCATGGCGTGCAGTGCAGCAACGACTAAACATTGGTAACCCAGTTACATAATCCTCATCCTCGTATTCAAAAAGTCAGTTTTTCATGAGTTGTATACTCGTCACCTCTTGTCTTTAAAGCAACATGCCAACAATATGTTTCCTTCCCTCCCTTTGTCAGATGCACAAATCGTCCGATGGTCCCCAGAAGGCGATCGGTATGTGGTGGTGATAGATGACAAAGTGGATGTTTACGACCTGGCGACGGCCTCTCTGACTGGAAGCATCATCAACCCCAAGAGGATCTCGTCCATTAAGTTCATAACTGTATGTTTTCACTGTTACTACGATACAAGAAACATCAACACCATATGTAACCGAGTCTCTTGGGATAGGATGGAGCTATGCTGTGGTTAATTTTGTAATAATGTTTTAACTTTACATGGCTGTGTCGTCAGTAAAACCACTGTTTGACTGATGAGTTGGCTTCAATTGCAGGCATTTTAAACACAAAGAAACACACACATACTTACTTTCCTCTCATTCATTAACATGTATTCATTTAGCAGGCACTTTTGTCTTCATAGCTACTTGGGTTATGTCAAAGCTCTATGTCAAAACAACGTTCATTGAGAAAAGCAAAGCTTGTCGTGTGCTCATTAATTACCTCCACCATCGAACGTACGCAATTGGACAAACTTGGTGGTTAGATTATTTATGGAGGCCAAGGAACAGTTGATTCAATTTTGGCACAGATCCGGTTATAAACTTGGTCTTTAAAATATATATTTTTAAAGTACTTCAGGTTTAATTAGCCAGAACCAATTAAGCACTAAAGAGGTTCAGCTGTGGCTGTTTGTCTCCTGGATCCAAATCCGGATCCAGGAGACGTTTTTGGTGTGGCGGAGGTGTGATTGTAGTTTGTGATTGTATTTGGTTACTGTTCCCCTCTAGAACTCCATCCTGGCGATCGCAGGAGATGACGAGAAGGTCAGGCTGTGTGACGTGGGAACCGAGTCGTGGCTCTGTGAATTCACCGCACATGAAACCAGGTACATCACAAACGCTCCATCTCCACCCCTCCACCTCCAACCCTCCACCTCCAACCCTCCATCTCCAACCCTCCATCTCCACACCTTCAACCCTCCACCTACAACCCTCCATCTCCACCCCTCCACCTCCACCCCTCCACCTCCAACGGCCAAAGACACATTGCATTGAATTCCTAATCGTACCGTTTGTGTCAATACAAAATATTGTTTTATACATGTCTATATATATATATATAATATACCCCTGTGTATATGTTGCATGCATTGTCTATGAGTGAATGAAAAACAATTATGATTTTCAGAGTAAAAGCGGTGGACTGCTTCAGCGCGGAGGATTACTGTGTCCTGGTCACGGCCTCAAATGACGGCTTCATCAAAATGTGGAAACTCCAAATCGGCGAGGTGATTATTTATCGGTTAATTTAATTAATAAGTTAGGTTGTGTAGAAAAAGAAGACATGGGTGACATGGAGCTGTGATCTCCCCACTGCCAGGCCACATTGATACATGAGGTCTGTCTGCATTACAAATCTCAGTTTGTTACCGATTTTTATACAAAAAGTCTAATCTGAATTAGACTTTGGCAAATGTGTGTTTTCAAAGGCCAGCGGGTCCTGTTGACGAGGCAGTGATAACACGTCTGTCTGGTCCTCAGGAGCTGAAGCCTCCTACTCTCCTGGGGGAGGTGAACACCACCGCCCGCCTCACCTGCCTCGCCGTGTGGAGGCCCGAGTCCATACTGGAGGTCAAGGACGAGCCAAAAGTGGGTCCAACAGCATCTGAAGGTACCGGAGAGACACCCATCACCCATCACTCATCACGTCCATTTTCTCAATCAAATAAAATTGATGATGTGATGTGATTTTTTTTTTTTTTGCTGATGTGATTGTTTCCTTTTTCTCTTTTTAAAGTTGCAGAAATCACCCAGGAGCTCATGAAGAATAAGAGGGTCCGCATCGCAGCCGAAGCGGTTATCATTGAAGACGAGAGTGCACCCAAAAAGAAGGCGAAAAAAACCCAAAAAAAACAATAAAAATGTCCAACGTTTGAAACTGTTCTTATTTGTGTAAAACACCAGCTTGTGTTCACCACCAGGGGGCGGCGGAGAGCCCCCTTGTGTTCACCACCAGGGGGCGGCGGAGAGCCCCCTTGTGTTCACCACCAGGGGGCGGCGGAGAGCCCCCTGGTGTTCACCACCAGGGGCGGCGGAGAGCCCCCTTGTGTTCACCACCAGGGGGCGGCGGAGAGCCCCCTTGTGTTCACCACCAGGGGGCGGCGGAGAGCCCCGTTGTGTTCACCACAAGGGGGCGGCGGAGAGCCGATATGTTCCGCGCACAAGTCTCTCTAGAATAGATCACTTTGTTCATACATTTTAACAGATTTTTTTTTACTGTATAATAATATGTGTAACTCACAAGTGCCCCTGATTCATATTAAAAACACTTTTTTAAAGTCACCATTGCACGGTTCATTTATTTAGGCGTCTAAAGCAGTTTGTCCGCTTTTACATTCTTGGGATAACCCGGAAGCAAAACATCATCACCTCCTGTTCTCTCTCCGCCCGCCGCCCCCCCCCCTCTGTGCCTAATCGACTATTATTGATCATGGCGACTGACTGGATTGGATTCGGGTACGCAGCCCTGGTGCTCTCAGGGGGGCTCGTGGGCTTCCTCAAAGCAGGTGAGGGGTGAGGAGGGTTAGGATGAGGGGTAGGAGGGTTAGGAGGAGGGGTGAGGGTTAGGATGAGGGGTTAGGGTGAGGGTTAGGATGAGGGGTGAGGAGGGTTAGGGTGAGGGGTTAGGATGAGGGGTTAGGCTCAGTCCCTTGTGTTGTGATGATAATAATAACATGGCTGTTAGCGTCTATGGACGTTGGATCGAATTCAGACTACAAACCCGATTTGCCCCAGAGAACGAGTAAACCTTTCACTCGGACTAATCTGGATTAAAATATCTTGGAATTAATATAACCCGCACTTTGACACCTCTTGACTTTCAGAGATGGAATAATTTACCTCTCTCACTCGTCGGTAAAATACATATAATATATATATATATATATGTGTGTTGTAAATGAATACCATGCCTCAATTTCTTTACCTTTTTCAATGTCTCCCCCTTTTTATACCTAAATCTTTATTTTGTTCCATAAACGACCCCATCCTCTATATGGGGCTATAACAGGTTCCTAGGAGGGACAGAGCGGTGCTGCTGCTGGCCCTACCTGCTTTTCTCTATTATTATTAGTATTATTAGTATTATTATTAGTATTATTATTATTATTGGGCAGCAAACATTCACAAGCTGACGTTCTGGATGCTCCTCAGACTAACTGGTGTCTGCTGGAGGCCAAGTCCTGCCATCATCATCATCATCACTTCCAGCTTTAATATGCTGGTCTCTACCGATGTCCCCTTCTAAGTACACATCCAACCCCATTGTACTTTAAAATACTACCTTTTAAAATCTGGTTTCAATTTCAGCGGCATTTTTAATTTAAAGCCTGCACTAGCCCTGCTATCAAACAACCGTATGTTCCCTCCCTCAGTGACTGACTGTGCTGTCCTATTATGGGATAGAAAAGGACTCAAGTCTATTAATGACCTCTATGACTGTAAACATACTCCCTGTCTGGACATGACCTTTTTCGGTATTTTCAAGTGAGGCACTTTGTTAAAGCCCAGTTTCCCCTTGTTCCACATGTACCCCTCACATTACTCTGGAGGATTGTCTGGAGATGTTGCCTAGCCAAAATAGCATCATTTCCAAAATATGTAATCATCTCATGACACTGAATGCTCATACCCTAACTAAAACCAAACTATCATGGGAAACTGAATTAGGGTCAAATCGTACAGACCATTTCTGGGATGCAGCTGTTAAGAGGATACATTCATCTACATCTGGGCACGACTGGAACTTATACAATTGACGGTTCTGCACCGTACTCATTTTAGCAAGGCAAGACCAGATGTTCTGTTTTTGTTCCAAACTGAAGGACTTTTGGGCTTTTATTTTTAAGGCCTTATCAGAAATTCCAGGAATGGATTTGAAGCCCTGCATGGGCATTACACTGTCCGGGGTTCCAGAAGGTCTCTCTACTCTGACTGCTAAACAAGCCCACATAGAAGCTTGTGCATCTCTGTCCCTAATCCCCTAAACCCCATCAGCCTCCGTGTGGCTGAAGGAACTTGTGTTTTTTCTTAAACTTGAGAAGATAAAGTTCACTCTTAGGGGCTCTGTGGATGGCTTCTATAAGAAATGGCAGGGCTTAATCGATTTGTTTAATATCCTTCAAACACTCCCTCTTGAATAGCAATGGAACATTTTTTATTTGTATTTTTTATTTGTATGGTCTTTGTATTCTGTCATGTTGTTTCTTAATGTTATTTGTTTTCAGCACCTTTAATTATTATTATTATTATTATTATTATTATTATTATTATTATTACTCAGTTTTCTTTCCCTGTGTGTGTCATTGACCTTTTGGGTTGACCGTATATTGTTGTGGTTTGTCCAGGTAGGGGTGGGAGGAGATGGGTGGGTTAGCTCTGAGGGAATGACAAACATGGAAGGAAAATGACATGCTTTAATTGTAACATTGTATGACAGTTTATCCTTCAATAAAAACATTAAAAATAAAAATAATAATACTAATAACATAGTAATGGTCTAGTAAAGTGTGTGTGTGTGTGTGTGTGTGTGTGTGTGTGTGTGTGTGTGTGTGTGTGTGTGTGTGTGTGTGTGTGTGTGTGTGTGTGTGTGTGTGTGTGTGTGTGTGTGTGTGTGTGTGTGTGTGTGTGTGTGTGTGTGTGTGTGTGTGTGTGTGTGTGTGTGTGTGTGTGTGTGTGTGTGTGTGTGTGTGTTCTCCAGGTAGCATCGCGTCTCTCCTCGCCGGGCTGGTCTTTGGACTTTTAGCCGGGGTTGGCGCTTATTTGACGTCTAAAAACGCCCAGAATGTCTGGGTTTCCCTTGGTGAGCGACCAGCGGTT
>JANIIK010001697.1:0-29218 GCA_027704905.1 Muraenolepis orangiensis
TTGTAGGATACGGTCACAGGATACATGACAGGAGGGATAACGAAGAACGCAGATGAAAACACTCCGTTCCTTGTGGGCCTGCAAGGACACTGAAACTCCAACTCCACCAGCTTCTCTAGTCCCATGAGGATAAAGCTAAAAGCTACGTTTGACATCACAGGACTGTTGGTAAGCTTATTCCTCAGCCAGGTAAGCCATTGTCGTTTACTTGCCATAATAAACTGACCAGAACATAAATAGTGCTGAAGTGCATTAGCACCAGGAAGTATTACGTAACGGCCCGGGGGGCGTGGCCGCCATTTAGCCGCGAAAGTGGCGAGGGGAAACTGGGGGTTGTGGGTAATATGGGTTTCGGGTTATGTTCTCTTGTGTTCTGTTGGGTTACAGAACATATGTGGGTTAATTAATGGGTGTGTTACGTTTTGGTGTGTGTGTGTGTGTGTGTGTGTGTGTGTGTGTGTGTGTGTGTTCGCCAGCTTTGGTGAGAGTGTCGGTTCAGGAAGTGGCGTGTCATGCTGTTTCCTGGGTGGTTAATGAATGCTGACTGGGGTGGAGAGGTGCACGGGACTAGTGATGGGAATTCCGGCTCTTTTGAGTGAGCCGGCTCATTTGGCTCGGCTCACCAAGAAGAGCCGGCTCTTTCGGCTCCCAAACGGCTCTTCTATTTTACCACATATACCTTTTATAATTCAATCAAATTTAGCCCTATTTTGACTAATTATTTATATGTGTACACATATATCACTTAAATTATTCAATACATCCTTTGTACTGAAGTATTCAAAAGTACAAATTTTAATTTTAATATAAATGATTTGCTGTGGCCAATTGTTTTCATTGCATTTACAGACCCTTGTAACTCTGATACCACCCAATGAATGCACTGACTTGCTTGTAGAACCACGCTACACAAAGCAGATAGCAACACCTAGAACAACTTAAGCATAGACATTTAAAATAAGGACAGCTACTGTATTTTTGTATATTTGACATTTTTATTTAAACAAAAAGCCCTAACAAAACAGCAGGGCTCTATTTCAGTATAAACTATAGAACAAAAGACAGCTGTCAGCAACAGCTGACATAAAATCTTAAAAAATATAAATAATCATAAATAAATAACATAATGAAAATAAATATATTGCAATGCTAAAAACAGCAGCAAATAACAGTCTCTATCATAAAAAAACCATAATAAAAATAAATGTATTGTAGTGTGCAAAACAGCAGTATAAAACAGTCTCTAATGAACTTACCACCGTCAACTATCAAACTGTAACCTTTTCTTCTTCTTTTCAGGGCAGATTGGCATTGAGGAAGAGGAAGTGCCTCAGCTTAGAGGGTTGATCCGGTTTCTTCTCCCTGTTATTATCTGCCCTGTTTTAAAACATACATTGGATTGAGAGCATGTGTGAAGCTTCGGAATCCCTTGTCCTCCACAATGAAAATGGTTGGAAATCACTTGCAATCATTTTGGCCAATTCTTCATCCACTATGTTCTGTCTAGCTGGGGTCATTCACTGCCTTTGATATAAATTGGCTTATTGAGGTCTGTGTAGCTGTTGGTGTTTGGGTACCTGACGCATGGGGGGTAGATCCTGTAGCTGCAGCAGCAACAGGTGGAGTAGACACACTGGCAGAAGCAGGCAGTCTGCCTTTTTTCTTCCAACTGAACTGTTGGATGCACAGTTCTCAAGTGCCTGTGGAGGTGGTTTGTGGACCCTGCTCTATAGGAGAGGTTCATGTTGCAAATTCTGCATTCTTCCTTTGTGTTTGCACAATTGTTAAAATGCAGCCAAATGCTGCTTCTTTTCCTACTTTCACTCATCTTATTTGCGCGACGCAAACTGACACTTCCCCGTGTGAAGTGTCACCCCTCCCTCTGTTCAGCTATCAGCACTGAGCACACGCCGCCCCTCCCTCCTTATCTATCCTCACGTGATGCACAGCATGACATGCAGTCATGACAGTGACATTCAGTCACTGCATGTACGCGGAGCACCCGTAAAAAAATAAATAACGGCTCGTTCGCGGGTGCGAGCCGGCTCCCGTCGTTCACTAAAAAGAGCCGGCTCGTTCGCGACCAACACATCACTACACGGGACACAGAGCAGTGACAAAGAACACTCGTCGTGTCTTCCTTCAAGCTCCTTCTCGGGGTTCGCTACAATATTTTTGTGCACCAAATCAAGGCTCTAATTGGAGGAAGCTGTAGTGGTTTTGCTGAAGTAAGAGTGTACTTCACGCAACATTACACTCAAATGAATGGAAGAATATATCTAACTAAATACATAAACCAAGCGTCATTATGTTATGATACAATCATTTCAAGTACTAGATCTAATTAACTAAATGTATGGAGTAGCAAACATGATGTAAAACATTTGGTTCGATTATGTTAAATATAATGAATATGAATATGAATATGTTGTGTAGTGTATGTATTCACACTTCATTTGTGTTTTATATATTCCTACATCAAATAGATTTGGGCATGTGTTATTTCCTTATAATTAAGACTTTATGACAATAATTTGTCAGGCAGGCGATACTGCAGTATCAAGTGACGCACAAATACTCAGGGACAGCTTCCAGTCAGGCCATCAGGCTGCTGAACAAGGGCGTATAGCATGGGTCGAAACAGGCGGGCCGCGAGCCATTGGTGGCCCTCCAGCAATAATATTTGGCCCGGAATAATTATTATATTATCGGATTGACAGTCGCACATATAGGCTATAATGTCCGAATCGAGAATGAAGTGACATTCTCCACCATCTGGCATACTATGGGCCGATGTTCCCACAAAAATCGCGCAGCAAGCGTGCTGGTTTTGCCAGTAGATGGGAGTCACTGTGTGAACATGAACATTATTGTTGAAGAGCTTCATGCAAGGGGCCACAGTGTCTCAGTGGTGCGAACAGAAGACAGCTGGTACATCAAGGAGAGCTCCCCGTTCTATACTGCAATAACACTCAAAATGGACTGTGGCTTTGATCATGAATTCTTCACTATATTTGTTGGTAGACTTCTGGAGATCCAGAGGAAGGGAAGGTCTTTCTGGGCTCGTTTGGAACTGGAAATGGAGGAAATGAACAAGAAGTGGGCCGAATTGATTGAGCATATTTTTGACGGCAAACACTTTATGGAGTCTTTACGGGCCGCAAAATTTGACGTGGTTCTGACGGACCCGTTCACACTAACTGGTGTCATGGTTGCCCGCCACTTAGATCTGCCTTTAGTCTTTAATGTGAGATGGACATTTGATGGTGAAGGCCATTTTAATATTGCCCCTTCACCTCTTTCTTATATTCCACTTGCAGGGACGGAGCTTTCCGATAAGATGAGCTTCCAAGAAAGAGTTTTGAATATATTTGATTACTGCTTCACACAATGTAATATAGCATATTTTATCACACCAAACTATGATGTGGTACATCTTGCGAGTCTTCTGGAGAAGGGGGAGGATCCCTGATCAAAGGAGAGTGGCTGAAGGGGTATGGATCCCGAAGGAGGAAAACTCCACTCAGCTAGACCAGTTCCGCATCATCTCCCTGCTGTGTGTTGAGGCAAAGGTTTTCTTCAGCGCTGTTTCCAAACGGCCTACCTGGCAGAGAACACCTACATCGATACATCTGTCCAGAAAGGTGGCATTTCAGGAATGCCAGGATGTCTGGAGCATACCGGTGTGGTGACACAGCTTATTCGGGAGGCCAGAGAGAACATGGGCAACCTGTCAGTGCTGTGGTTTGACCTGGAGAATGCATTCGGCTCCATTCCACACAAGCTGGTTCAGTTCACTTTGACAAAACATCATGTCCCAAGCAGGTGTAGAGACCTCATCGCTGATTATTACAGCAATTTCAGGATGAGGGTCTCTTCAGGAATAATAACATCCAGTTGGCACAAGGTGGAGATCGGTATCATCACTATCTCTGTGACATTGTTCTACCTAGCCATGAACATGCTCACTAAGTCTGCTGAGCCAGAGTGCAGAGGGCCCCGCACAAATTCCGGACAACGGCAACCACCCATCAGGGCATTCATGGATGACCTCACAGTCGTGACAGAATCAGTCCCAGGCTGCCGGTGGATTCTGAAGGGGCTTGAAGAGCTGGTGCAGTGGGCCCGGATGCGTTTCAAACCCGCCAAATTCAGATCAATGGTGCTGAGGAAAGGGAAGGTGGTGGACAAGTTCCGGTTTAACATCGCAAACACAGCCATCCCATCTATCTCAGAGAAGCCAGTCAAGAGCTTAGGAAAAGTTTTTGACTGCTCTCTGAGAGACACAACATCTATCCAGTCGACCTGCACTGAGTTGGATGGCTGGCTGAAATCCGTGGACAAGTCCTGGGAAGTTTAAAGCCTGGGTCTACCAACATGGCATTCTTCCCAGGATTCTGTGGCCCCTCCTTGTCTATGCGGTCCCTATCTCAACAGTTGAGACCCTAGAGAGGAGGGTCAGCAACCACCTCCGGAGATGGCTTGGGTTACCAAGGAGCCTGAGCAGCATTGCACTCTACGGGAACACCAACAAGCTGCAACTGCCTTTCAAATCCTTGGAGGAGGAATTCAAGGTAACTAGAGCCAGAGAAGTGGTTCAATACAGGGACTCAAGTGATCCGAAGGTGGCTAAAGCAGGGATCCAAGTGAGGACTGGCAGGAAATGGAGGGCAGAGGAAGCAGTTCAAGAGGCAGAGGCAAGGCTGCGTCACAAGAGCCTGGTGGGAGTGGTCACACGAGGTCGAGCTGGGCTAGGATCCTTTCCAACTCCCCAAATGAACACCAGGGGGAAGGAAGGGCGCCGTCTTGTTCAGGAGGAGGTGAGAGCAGCAGTGGAGGAGACAAGAACCTGCAAGGCAGTGGGAATGAAGCAACAGGGAGCTTGGACGAGATGTGAGAATGCGGTTGAGAGGAAAGTGACCTGGGCTGAGCTTTGGAAAGCCGAGCCTCACCGCATCAAATTCCTAATCCAGGCAGTGTATGATGATGCTTCCAAGCCCGTCAAATCTGCACACATGGGGCATAGCAGAGACACCAGCATGCCCATTGTGTTCCAAGCGAGGAACCCTGGAACACATCCTCAGTTGCTGTACAAAGGCACTTGGAGATGGACGGTACAGGTGGAGGCATGACCATGTCCTGAAGACCATTGCTGAAGCCATCAGCGCAGGACTGGCGTGGTCAAAGCAGTTCCGACACTCCAAGGACACCATCGCCTTTGTCAGAGCTGGGGACAAGCCAACTTCTGCCAGAAAAACATCTGCAGGCATACTGACGTCTGCAAGAGTTGTTGGTGGACCTTGAACATCAGCTGAAGTTCCCCAGCCATATTGCAGTCACCACCCTGCGACCAGACATTGTTCTTGTGTCTGAGTCCACCAAGCAAGCTGTGCTGCTGGAGCTGACAGTCCCGTGGGAAGATCGCTTGGAAGAAGCCTTTGAAAGGAAGCTCTCCAAGTACGCAGGACTGGTCAGCGACTGTCAGCAGGCTGGTTGGAGAGCAAGGTATTTCCCGGTGGAAGTTGGATGCAGAGGATTCACAGCCCGTTCCTTGGTCAGAGCCTTCAGCAGTTTAGGCATCGAGGGAGTGAGAAAGAGGAGAGCCATCCGCAGTACCACCGATGCGGCAGAGAGGGCCTCAAGATGGTTGTGGCTCAAAAGAGGGGAGCCATGGAGTCATGATAGCTAGCTAGCCATCTGGACACAAGCTGGGGTCTGATCAGCCCCGGCTGGGTCACCTGGAGGAGGGCGTATGATGTTGCGAGACCCAAAACGTCCTATGATTCCAGGAACATCACTGAAGATGTGTCCTGACTAGGCATCAGTAGATGTATGTACACAGTGATGGCTTGATGCAAAAATACTTTGGCCAAGATTCTTTTATTTCCCTTTTTCAAAGAGCTGACCTGTGGCTTATGAGAATTGACTTTGTGTTCGAGTTCCCACGGCCCACCATGCCTAATGTTATCTATATGGGAGGATTTCAATGTAAACCAGCTAAACCTCTTCCTCCACACCTGGAGGACTTTGTCCAGAGTTCAGGAGAGCACGGAGTCATCATTATGTCTCTGGGGACGCTCATTTCAAGACTTCCCCATGAAATATCAGAGGAAATCGCTGCTGCTTTTGCAAAACTGCCTCAGAAAATGATCTGGAGGCATACAGGTAAGCCACCAGTGTCTTTAGGCAACAACACATTACTTGTTGATTGGATGCCAAAAAATGACCTTTTAGGACACGCGAAAACCAAAGTGTTTGTGGCAAACGGAGGAACCAATGGAGTGCAAGAGGCTATCTACCACGGAGTTCCCATCCTGGGACTTCCGTTGGTCTTTGACCAACACGACAATCTCTTCAAAATAAAATTTCGAGGAGCCGGCAAAGTCCTAAATATATTCACTATGAACAGTAACAGCTTTCTAGAAGGCATTAAAGATGTCATTCATGAACCCTCATACGGGACAAACATGCGGCGACTCGCTAGACTCAGTAGGGACCTGCCAATAAAGCCATTAGACCTCGCCCTCTTCTGGATAGAGTATGTGATACGGAACAAAGGTGCAGCTCACCTGAGAACAGAGTCCTACACAATGCCTTGGAATTCCTACCACTCGGTAGATGTTATCCTGTTTTTATTAGGAATTGGGCTGATAATGCTCCTGACCTTTGTTGTGTTAGTCAAAAGACTGTTCTTCTGTGTCTGTGGCAGAATAAAACGCAAACGTGACTAACAATGGCTAGCATGTGTTTATATTGGTTTGTATATGGTATTCAATATACCTATCGATCGTTTTTCGATTGGATTTGTGTAAAATATAGTATACTCACTGTGCAACACTTGTTTGGTGCAATATGGATATTTGGTCCCAAGAATCGTGCAAAAAAAAAAGTCTAAATGGTATTTCGACTTTATTCTCAACATTTCGACTTTATTCTCGACATGCAAAATAAATAAAAAATCTTCCTAATTTTTTGGTTTGTTATGCCTGGCCCTAATACTCTTCCGTACTTATGAGGCAAATGTTTAAAATGATTAAATTAAAGTGTAAAGGTTCATTTCAAGTTGGAAAAAGGGAAGTGCTGAAGTGCATTCAGGGGCATCGCAACAGCGTCGGCAAAGTAGGCTGGGGCCCAGAGCTGAATCTATTGACAACAAATTGTTAAATAAAAAACGAATCAGTCATAAATTAATTTAAGGTAATCAATTAATATGTATATCATCACCCAGATCTGGTTAATCAATTAATATTGTATTGGCATATATAATGGTGCCCTCACACCATAGCGATCACCAGTTGCGTATTGTTGCGAATAAAAAATAGTGGTCAGAAGTTCCGAACGCAACTCACACGCAACTAATAGGTTTCATAGGTTTGAAGTACGCAACAAGCACGCAGGTGATCGCAGACACGCAGAGTAAGTTCGGAAATTTTGAACATGTTCAATAATTCTCTGCGAATGCCTGCGAGCAATTTATACGCAACAGGCACGCTACGCACGCAACAGGTACGCGGCTTGGCCACGCCCCCTGTCAACCACCGTAACCGTGACATCACCGATGTCAAGTCAAACAACTCAAACGCAACTCGTAAGTTCTGCACGCAACCCACACGCAACCCATAGGTCGAATAGGTTACAAATTGACAAAATTGTTGATTTCGGTTGCGTTTGGTTCGTATACAAATATTTTTTACACACAACTCATAGGTTTCAGCATACGCTATGGTGTGAGGGCAGCATAAAGTAATCAAGGGCATGTTTGAAAAAAACAATCGCTTGTTAAATAAATAGCATGCTGCAGAAGTCTTATCTTTGGCAACATGTATCAATGTAACATGATTGGATTCACGACTCAATATGCATAATTAGGGTGCCTTGTGCTCGATTGCTTTGCAGATTTGTAGTAATGCCAATGAAATCCCTCAACAGCACCCTATTCTAGTATAGGATAGCTGGATAGATAGACGTTGGTGCACCTACCACTGTATAGGCGGACTGGGTTTGTAGAAGCATCACATCAACTTTTAGTATCAAATGTAAGGTCCTCTTTAGTTATACTAGTTTTTAATATTTCATAATGAATGTGATTATGATGTGTTGTCATGCAATGTTTTGTAATCATATACTATACTGTTAATAAAACAAATGTATTTTATTTGTCAAACAACTTGGTTAAAATAAAAGAAGTCTGGCCAACATTATATTCATGAATGAATTAATCGTGCCAACAACATCTTACAACATATTGTCAAATAAAGTATACTGTTGAACAATGTCTCTCGCAATGTGCAATGCATAACTTGTTATCCTCGTGTACAGACTGGCAAAGCGGCATACGTTTTATAGCATCCTACAAAACCCTAGTTACATGGTTATACATCCCGAATTAAGATGAATCACACGGCTGTTTAAACAGTTATATGCTAATCCAATTTTTTTTCCTCAAACCCAATATGCAGTCTTTCTTGTTGGGTTATTAAGACCGAGCAGTTATCCTCCTCTGGGTACTCCTCCTCCTCCTCCTCCTCCTTCTCCTCCTTCTTCTTCTTCTCCTCCTTCTTTGCCGCCTCCTCCTCCTCCTTCTTCTTCTCCTCCTCCTTCTTCTTCGCCTCCTCCTCCTTCTCCTCCTCCTCCTTCTTCTTCTTCTTCTTCGCCTCCTCCTTCTCCTCCTCCTCCTTCTCCTCCTCCTCCTTCTTCTTCTTCTTCTTCGCCTCCTCCTTCTCCTCCTCCTCCTTCTTCTTCGCCTCCTCCTTCTCCTTCTTCTTCACCTCCTCCTTCTCCTTCTTCTTCTTCTTCTTCGCCTCCTCCTTCTCCTCCTTCTTCTTCTTCTTCGCCTCCTCCTTCTCCTCCTTCTTCTTCTTCTTCGCCTCCTCCTTCTCCTCCTTCTTCTTCTTCTTCTTCTTCTTCGCCTCCTCCTCCTCCTCCTTCTCCTCCTTCTTCTTCTTCGCCTCCTTCTCCTCCTTCTTCTTCTTCTTCTCCTCCTCCTTCTCCTTCTCCTCCTTCTTCTTCTTCTTCGCCTCCTCATCCTTCTCCTCCTCCTCCTTCTTCTTCTTCGCCTCCTCCTCCTCCTTCTCCTCCTCCTCCTTCTTCTTCTTCTTCGCCTCCTCCTCCTTCTCCTCCTCCTCCTTCTTCTTCGCCTCCTCCTTCTCCTCCTTCTCCTTCTTCTTCTTCGCCTCCTCCTCCTCCTTCTCCTCCTCCTCCTTCTTCTTCTTCTTCGCCTCCTCCTCCTTCTCCTCCTCCTCCTTCTTCTTCGCCTCCTCCTTCTCCTCCTCCTCCTCCTTCTTCTTCTGCTCACAGCTCTGTCTGATCCCATATCCCATGAGTCCAAAGCAGATGAATATCAGAAGGCCAATGCCTGTAACCTGTGAAAGGAAAAGGAGAGTAATGTAACAGTGCATGTTCATAAATAATACAATTATTAAATGGTATCAGGATGTACTATTTGGTCATTAAGCAGACACTGTTATTCAAAGTAACTCACAGTTTACAAAAATACAGGGCATTAAGGAGCATGCTCGTCATCTCGAATAACGCAAGATTGCCAACAGGTAGACTACAGACATGTTTGGACCGAACCCCCAACCTTTCGACTATAACTCAGACAAACTAACCACTAAACTATCCCCCAATTTTAATAATGCAATGTTATTTATACACTTATAATTGTAACGAGTCATTCATTTTCATTATGAATGTATTAGTAGAGTGCATCCTTGACCCCCGTAAATCTATGCAATTCATTTAGAGATCATTCTTCCACTCACCTGAGAATAAACAAAAAAACCCTGGGAGCGTTTCATCAGCTCTTGAGGGTCGGCCCCCTCACTTGTTGGCTCACACCACTTTTGAGGAGCTGCCTTGTCCACTATCACATATCTGCCTTCCCAGTCTGTCAAAGCACAGGCAAGGTACCGGCCGTCCAGGAACGTTAAAGTCAGCCAAACGACAACAGGGACAAAACTTGAGAAGAAACAGGATACAGTGATTTCGGTCCAGGGAGAACAACATCTGCACCCTTGAATGATCAGCATCAACGTGAAGGCCATGACAGCAGGGATAACGAAGAACGCAGATGAAAACACTCTGTTCCATTTGAGATTGCAAGGACACTGAAACTCCAACTCCACCAGCTTCTCTAGTCCCATGAGGATGAAGCTAAAAGCTATGTTTAATATCTCAGGACTGTCGGTAAGCTCATTCCTCAGCCAGGTAAGCCATTGTCGTTTACTTGCCATAATAAACTGACCAGAAAATAAATAAAACAAATAGTTAAAAACCCAAAAGCGGAGCCACAAAGAAAAGGGGAAGTGCTGAAGTGCATTAGCACCAGGAAGTATTACGTAACGGCCCGGGGGGCGTGGCCGCCATTTAGCCGCGAAAGTGGCGAGGAGGAACTGGGGGTTGTGGGTAATATGGGTTTCGGGTTATGTTCTCTTGTGTTCTGTTGGGTTACAGAACATATGTGGGTTAATTAATGGGTGTGTTACGTTTTGGTTATTGTGTGTGTGTGTGTGTGTGTGTGTGTGTGTGTGTGTGTGTGTGTGTGTGTGTGTGTGTGTGTGTGTGTGTCTGTGTCTGTGTCTGTGTGTGTGTGTGTGTGTGTGTGTGTGTGTGTGTGTCTGTGAGAGCTTTGGTGAGAGTGTCGGTTCAGGAAGTGGCGTGTCATGTTGTTTCCTGGGTGGTTAATGAATGCTGACTCTGGGGTGGAGAGGTGCACGGGACACAGAGCAGTGACAAAGAACACTCGTCGTGTCTTCCTTCAAGCTCCTTCTCGGGGTTCGCTACAATATTTTGTGCACCAAATCAAGACTCTAATTCAGTGGTCCCCAAACTAAGGCCCGCGGGCCGGATACGGCCCGCCTCCACATTTGGCCCGGCCCCCTGAACAATACCAGAGAATTAAAAAAAAACAAAAAACTGATGAACATAAGTAAGATCACTTTTCTGAGTATAAACAAATTTAATCATAATAAAATCTACTGGGATAAAATCCATCTCCACAACCATACTGGTAGTGAAATGTATTGTGCTGTGCAGGTGCTGTATCACTTAGTTCGGTTTCTCAGCCTGCTTGCTTTGTAGTTTTCACAGGGAAGTTGATGAGAGAGAGCTGCAAACAGCGGTGTTTACAAGCCTACTGGAACCTACAAAAGGATTATAAGGAAGGAACACAAGAACTTTGAGAGACTGCTCATATGAGTCATTTGAGTAAGAGATTCTGCTCTGACAACTAAGCTAAACTTTTACCTGTTAAGATTGTGCACGGCACAACAGAAAGTTAATGTTCAGTGGACTTTTTTTCTGTGAAGAACCATGGCAGAGAGGGTTATTTGGTTATTATTTATTTCATAAATAGTGTTATTTATTTCATTAATAGTGTTATTATTTATTTCCTGACTTTTTTTTCTGTGAAGATCCCGGAAAGGGTTATTAATATTTGGTTATGTGTGGCTTTCTGGAAAACAATAAATGTTTACGTTTAGGCACCCCTGCGATCGTCACACTTTTTCTGTTACAAACTGACCCCGGGCCCCCATCAGAGAAGGGAAAAGTTATGTGGCCCTCACAGGAAAAAGTTTGGGGACCCCTGCTCTAATTGGAGGAAACTGTAGTGGTTTTGCTGAAGTAAGAGTGTACTTCATGCAACATTACAAATTACAAAATTTTACAAAAAATTACAAATTAATGGAAGAATATATCTAACTAAATACATAAACCAAGCGTCATTATGCTATGATACAATCATTTCAAGTACTAGATCTAATTAACTAAATGTATGGAGTAGCAAACATGATGTAAAACATTTGGTTCGATTATGTTAAATATAAGAGACAATTATAACATTGAATATGTTGTGTAGTGTATGTATTCACATTTCATTTGTGTTTTATATATTCCTACATCAAATAGATTTGGGCATGTGTTATTTGCTTATAATTAAGACTTCATGACAATAATTTGTCAGGCAGGCGATACCGCAGTATCAAGTGCCGCACAAATACTCAGGGACAGCTTCCAGTCAGGCCATCAGGCTGCTGAAAAAGGGCGTATAGCATGGGTCGAAACAGGCGGCCCGCGGTTAATGTGTCCCGCGGGCCAGCGGGACACACACACACACACACACACACACACACACACACACACACACACACACACACACACACACACACACACACACACACACACACACACACACACACACAATAACCAAAACGTAACACACCCATTAATTAACCCACATATGTGGGTGGCCCTCCAGCAATAATATTTGGCCCGGAAGATTATTTTGAGAAAAAAAAATAATAATTATTACATTATCGGATTGACAGTCGCACATATAGGCTATAATGTCCGAATCGAGAATGCAGTGACATTCTCCGCCAGGGCTGTACTGGCCATCTGGCATACTGTAATTTTTTAGATATTTAACTTTATACAGTTTTCTTTACTTATTTTTATTCTATTGTTTTTTTATAACTGCTGTCTGTCGTCGGGTATTGCACGTAAGATTTTCACTCACTGCTTATACTTGTGTAAACTGTGAAGTGACAATAAACTTGACTTGACTTGAATTATTTATTTGTATACTGAAATTATTTCTATTTTTTCCCCCCCTCAAAAATGGCCAAAGGTTCAAAGAAAATGCACTTGGTTCTGATCACCGTCCTCTTCTGCCCAGCCGTCGTGTTGGCGGGAAACGTGCTGGTTTTCCCAGTAGATGGGAGTCACTGGGTGAACATGAACATTATTGTTGAAGAGCTTCATGCAAGGGGCCACAGTGTCTCAGTGGTGCGAACAGAAGACAGCTGGTACATCAAGGAGAGCTCCCCGTTCTATACTGCAATAACACTCAAAATGGACAGTGGCTTTGATCATAAATTCATCACTATATTTGTTGGAAGACTCCTGGAGATCCAGAGGAAGGGAAGGTCTTCCAGGGCTCGTTTGGAACTGGAAATGGAGCAATTTAACGCAATGTCCATCCTGCACAAGAAGGGGGACAAAGTGATTGAGCATATTTTTGACGACATAGACTTTATGGAGTCTTTAAGGGCCGCAAAATTTGACGTGGTTCTGACGGACCCGTTCACACTAACTGGTGTCATGGTTGCCCGCCACTTAGATCTGCCTTTAGTCTTTAATGTGAGATGGACATTTGAAGGCCATTTTAATATTGCCCCTTCACCTCTTTCTTATATTCCACTTGCAGGGACGGAGCTTTCTGATAAGATGAGCTTCCAAGAAAGAGTTTTGAATATATTTGCTTACTGCTTTGCACAATGTAATATAGCATATTTTATTGCACCAAACTATGATGGCTTGATGCAAAAATACTTTGGCCAAGATTCTTTTATGTCCCTTTTTCAAAGAGCTGACCTGTGGCTTATGAGAATTGACTTTGTGTTCGAGTTCCCACGGCCCACCATGCCTAATGTTATCTATATGGGAGGATTTCAATGTAAACCAGCTAAACCTCTTCCTCCATACCTGGAGGACTTTGTCCAGAGTTCAGGAGAGCACGGAGTCATCATTATGTCTCTGGGGACGCTCATTTCAAGTCTTCCCCATGAAATATCTGAGGAAATCGCTGCTGCTTTTGCAAAACTGCCTCAGAAAATTATTTGGAGGCATACAGGTAAGCCGCCAGTGTCTTTAGGCAACAACACATTACTTGTTGATTGGATGCCACAAAATGACCTTTTAGGACACGCGAAAACCAAAGTGTTTGTGGCACACGGAGGAACCAATGGAGTGCAAGAGGCTATCTACCACGGAGTTCCCATCCTGGGACTTCCGTTGGTCTTTGACCAACACGACAATCTCTTCAAAATAGAATTTCGAGGAGCCGGCAAAGTCCTAAATATATTCACTATGAACAGTAACAGCTTTCTAGAAGGCATTGAAGATGTCATTCATGAACCCTCATACGGGATAAACATGCGGCGACTCGCTAGACTCCATAGGGACCTGCCAATAAAGCCATTAGACCTCACCCTCTTCTGGATAGAGTATGTGATACGGAACAAAGGTGCAGCTCACCTGAGAACAGAGTCCTACACAATGCCTTGGTATTCCTACCACTCGGTAGATGTTATCCTGTTTTTATTAGGAATTGGGCTGATAATGCTCCTGACCTTTGTTGTGTTAGTCAAGAGACTGTTCTTCTGTGTCTGTGGCAGAATAAAACGCAAACGTGACTAACAATGGCTAGCATGTGTTTATATTGGTTTGTATACGGTATTCAATATACCTATAGATCGTTGTGGATTTGTGTAAAATATTGTAGCCAGCAACAGTTGCTCCCCCTCCCCTCTTACTTTTTAGTTATTTATTCTTATATTATTGTTGTTTTTAGTATAGTTTTTTGTTAAGTAGCTGTGCAACCCTCAGCCATCTATGTTTAGGGACGTTTTTGCCGTGTTTCTCATTCTGGGGACACTGTTACTGAACCGCGTCTCCGTCGTGGCTCAACATTACGGCGGAGCCATTGTCTATGCTGTTGTCGCTACAACAGACCTCGCTGCTACGGGAGAGGCCCGACATCCCCGACCTCCCCAGGGAGCTGAGGAGGACGTACAGGGGATGCAAGGCTGGACGTAAACAGCAGGAGAGACAGCGGGAGAGGAAGCGGAGCTATAAACCATATCTCCCTTCCATCACCATGGGGAACGTGAGGTCGCTAGCGAATAAGATGGACGAGCTAGCGGGCCTGGTGATGACCCAGCGGGTGTACCGGGAGAGCAGCGTGCTTTGTTTCACGGAGACGTGGCTCAACGAGGACACCCCGGACTCAAATATTACCGTGGACGGCTTTCTAACCGTCCGGGCGGACAGGACGCGCCGTGAGAGTGGCAAGAGGAAAGGTGGGGGACTTGCTATTCTCGTTAACAACAAGTGGTGTAACCCTGGACATGTTACTGTGAAGGAACGTGTGTGTAGCCCGGACATTGAACTGCTGGCCGTGAGTCTGCGGCCATACTATCTGCCGCGAGAGTTCTCCCATGTGCTTCTTGTTATTGTTTACATTCCACCGTCGGCAAACGCGGCACTCGCGTGTGACGTCACCCATTCCGTCGTCGCGAGACTTCAGACACAGCACCCTGAAGCATTCATCGCGATATCTGGGGACTTCAACCACGTGACTCTGGCTGCAACACTGCCCACCTTCAAGCAGTTTGTGGACTGTCCTACCAGGGAAAACAAGACACTGGACCTGCTGTATGCTAATGTTAAGGAGGCATACAGCGCCACTGCCCTTCCTCCTCTTGGAAGGTCGGACCACAACCTCATCCACCTCCAGCCCCTGTATAGGCCTCTAGTACAGCGGCTGCCTGTGACCACAAGGACTGTGAGGAGATGGTCACAGGAGGCCGATGAGGACTTGCGGGGCTGCTTTGAGTCAACAGACTGGGATTTCCTCTGTGATTTGCATGGAGAGGACCTTGATGATCTCACGGAATGTATAACAGGGTACATCAACTTCTGTGTGGATAGTGTTGTTCCCATAGAGACTGTACGCTGTTTCCCCAACAACAAGCCATGGGTCACCCGAGACATCAAGGTCCTGCTCAATGAGAAGAAGAGGGCCTTCAGAGATGGGGATAGGGAGCAGATGAGGCGGGTTCAGAGGGAGCTGAAGGAGAGGATCCAGCAGGGCAAAGACAACTACAGGAGGAAGCTGGAGCACAAACTTCAGCAGAACAACCTGAAGGACGTGTGGAGTGGCATGAGGAGCATCACTGGCTACAAACAACCTGGTAGCCAGACAATAGGGGGGGGTCCTGATCGGGCCAACGAGTTGAATTTGTTTTTCAATAGATTCAATGAGTGGGCTCCGGTCTACCCCCCCTCCCCCAGCCCCTCTACAACCATTCCCCTCCAGCCCCCCAGCCCTGCTGTCCCCCCTCCCCCACCGTCCCTCTCCAGCATCAACATACCTGTTCTCTCTCCCCCACCACCACCACCACTACCTCACCCCTCCCCCATCAACACAACAGTGACTCTTCCTGCCCCCACACACGGCACACATACCTTCACAGCTGAGCAGGTGAGGAAAGTGCTGTGCAGGCTCCATCCAGGCAAGGCTGCAGGTCCTGACGGACCTGCATGTGAAAACATGTGCTGCCCAGCTGAGTGGAGTCCTGCAGTACATCTTCAACCTGAGCATGAGACTGGAGAGGGTCCCTGTGCTGTGGAAGACATCCTGCCTGGTGCCGGTTCCGAAGAAGGCACGTCCCAGCACCTCAAACGACTACAGACCGGTGGCGCTGACGTCCCACGTGGCGAAATCCTTTGAGAGGCTGGTCCTGACGCTTCTTCGGCCCCTGGTCAGATCATCGCTGGACCCTCTTCAGTTTGCCTACCAGCCGAAACTGGGAGTGGAGGACGCCATCATCTTCCTGCTTCATCGTGCCTACGCCCACTTGGACAGACCCGGGAGCACTGTGAGAATCATGTTTTTCGACTTCTCCAGTGCGTTCAACACCATCCGGCCTGCCCTGCTGGGAAGTAAGCTGACGGCGATGAAGGTGGACTCTTCCCTGGTGTCCTGGATTACTGACTATTTGACGGGTCGTCCACAGTTTGTCAGACTGCAGGACTGTGTGTCTGACACTGTGGTCAGCAGCACTGGTGCTCCACAGGGAACTGTTCTTTCCCCATTCCTGTTCACCCTTTACACCTCAGACTTCCAGTACAACTCTGTGTCCTGCCATCTGCAGAAGTTCTCGGACGACTCTGCAGTTGTTGGTTGTGTCAGCGAGGGAAACGATGAGGAGTACAGGGGCGTCGTGGACTCCTTCGTTGAGTGGTGTGAGCTGAACCATATGCAGCTCAACACTGACAAGACGAAGGAGATGGTGGTGGACATCCGCAGGAGGAAATCCACACCCACACCCATTTCCATCAAGGGTGTGTCCGCTGAAGTTGTCCAGGAATATAAATACCTGGGAGTTCATCTGGACAATAAACTGGTCTGGGCCAAGAACTCTGAGGCTGTTTACAAGAAGGGCCAGAGCCGTCTCTACTTCCTGCGGAGGCTCCGGTCCTTCAACGTTTGCAACAAGATGCTGAATGTGTTCTACCAGTCGGTGGTAGCCAGTGCCATCTTCTCCGGTGTCGTGTGCTGGGGAAGCAGGTTGAGATCAGCAGACGCCAACAAGATCAGCAGGATTGTCAGGAAGGCTGGCGCTGTCCTGGGGGTCCAGCTGGACTCCTTGTTGGTGGTGTCTGAGAGAAGGATGCTGCGCAAGCTGCGTAGTATCCTTGACAACAACTCTCACCCTCTCCATCAGGTGCTGACCTCATATAGAAGCACCTTTAGCAACAGACTCATTCCACCCAGGTGCACCACAGAACGCCATAGGAAGTCCTTTCTTCCTGTGGCCATTAGACTCTTTAACTCATCTACCTCGGGTCGTGAGAGGGACAGTGGAGACTCAGTGACCTGAGGCCAACGTACTTATTATTATTATTATTATTTTTTGGTCAACGCACCAGTGGCGGCCGGTGACATCCGAAGTAGGAGGGGCGCAGGGGTAATTATTATTTTTTTTAAATCATATCTGCTGTGCAATACCGGATTTGCCCAGACGGTGGCGCCATTTCACCATGTAAACGACCGAGAGGGCTAATTAAAAATAAAAAACTACATAATATAAACCTCACCGTTACTCATTCTACTCTGTATTGTATATATGTATATTGACTGAACATTCCTTTACTTACTGCTTAATTTCTTTTTTTACTTACTTTATTTTTACTGTATGTAGCACAATCAATCAGTATTCTGTATTTTGTTGTGACAAATAATAAACAAACTTGAAACTTATGGTGAAAGAACATTTATTATATGGTGCCTAGTAGAAAATAAACATAAGAAAAAAATATGGTCTTATATTAGAAAGACTACCCAGTGTGCCATCAAAACTAATAACTAAATATGGTCTTATGCAAAAAAAAAAAAAGATTGTGCAAAAGTAATTAGAACAAAATAGAAGATAATAAAATAGACCTGATACAAGTCCTGAGATAAAATGCAATACAATGTTAAGCTTACAAATTAAAAGGTACTGGGTCCTATGTACACTACACTACTATACAATATACAGTTTAATCTATGTACCTATGCTATACTAACTATACAAGAACCACTTAGCAAACCAGGTTCTGGAAAACGACCGAATATATAGCCTTCCTCTGTCTGTTGCTGGTTGCTGAATGTGGATGTCAGGCTGATGAGGTCCAAACTATTTCACTCTGAGTTTTTCTTGCAGTGTTCGTCTTTCAAATGGTGTTGCTTTGAGGGATTTGACAGAATTCTCCATGGTAGCTAGTGTAATGGCTGTGTCCTGTACAGAACAAAAAAAGAACAAACTTGCAACATGAGGTCTCTCCCACACACACGGGACCTTTCCTCAGACAGCAAGACGCGAACTGAGAGCAGAGCAGTACAGGCTTTACAAATAAGGTTCAACTAGGCTATGAATGGCGCATGCGTGACTGGTTTTCTTTGCTCACGCATTCACGCATGCGCCACTCAATTTGCTCACGCATGCGCCACTCAATTTGAGTCGCGCATGCGTGACTGGTTTCTTTGTTCGGGCGCAATGAAATGCGCTCCCACAGATCGTATTTAGGACCCTTGATAGGCTACATTTAATTGCTTGATCCATTTTCATTGGCCGCTTGCGCGCAGTGACGCGGAGATCCTGGGCGCACCGCCGTGCGCCCAGGTTTGGAGGTAGGTACCAGATTTCCATGAGAGTGACGTCAATGACAAACGAGGGGGGAGAATAGCACGCACAACAATGATTTATATTTGCTATATTAACGTTATTG
This sequence comes from Muraenolepis orangiensis, assembly GCA_027704905.1. NCBI lineage: Eukaryota > Metazoa > Chordata > Actinopteri > Gadiformes > Muraenolepididae > Muraenolepis > Muraenolepis orangiensis. Next base: position 18,841 of record JANIIK010001697.1, read on the forward strand.
TGCATTTTAAACACAAACATACATAAAATGAGTAATTATTATTCATTTTAAACATGTTTAGTTTATTTTTAGGGGTCAAAAAAATCAAAAATCAAAAAACACAATTATTATAATTTATTTATTTTTTTCCTCTCTCAACCAGGTGGGGCGGCGCCCCTGCGCCCCTATGGACGAGCCGCCACTGCAACGCACTGAAAATCATCTCATTGTAACTTTGCACTGTAAATTCTACTTCAAATTATAATTCACTTTTCACTTTACACTTTTCACTTTACACATGTCACTTTTCAGTTGAGTTATTTATTAATATATTATTCTGCCAATTTGCACTATACGTATTGTTGTGTATTGTATATACCTACGTATTACTGTAATAATACTGTAAATTTATCTTCATTATCAATACATTTAGATTTCATTTAACTATATTTTTGTTTATACAATTTTTATTTAGTTAGTTGTTTTGTTTTTTAGCTTGGGTATTAGTATTTTTTGTGTGTGCATTTATTCCCCCTGTGTCAACTGTTGCACCTTAATTTCCCTCGGGATTAATAAAGTAATCTGAATCTGAATCTGAATCTGAAAAAAAATCGAATTAATTGTATGAATAAAATGTAATACAATTTAATCAAATTTAAATAAAATGAATAAATGAGAATGGTATCTGTGTTGTTATCTGTTATATTACAGTGTTATGTTGATTCGTTTGTCTTTCTCGGTCTATGCACTACGCATTTGAGTGGTTTTGTGTTGGAAAAACAATGCAACCAATCAGATATTTTTCTAGGTTGCTGGGAAGAATATCCTTCAATCAAAGTATTCCCGATGACTTTGGCCCTTAGACTGAATGACAGCGTACGTTTGGATTGACAATTTGATCAACCAATCATATAGTGATTTGTAGCCAATGGGTGTATTCTTTGAGATTTCCCCACAGCTCAAAATGGAGCTAGAAGGTATACTGGCTGGAGCGAGAGGGGATCTAGCGTAGTGCTACGTTGTTTCTACGTTGGATTTTACGTCAAAATAGCGAAGGCGAAGATGATGGGCTGTTACTTCATTACATGGACACTGCTTTACCAACTATGGTACACTTGGAAATTGGCTGCATCATTTGTATTATTATTATTATTATTATTATTATTATTGTTAATAATAACGTGAGTGACAAATAAAGGAATTCTGATTCCCACAGATTCACGACAGTATCATCATTGAAAAAAAGCCACACACAATGTTCGTGATCGTTGGACTTCACGATGTTCGCGATCGCGACATACCCCCCCCCTCCCCGACCCCGTCGGACAGTCTCCAGTCTGTTATTTTGGGGGTCGCGGGCTGAAAAGTTTGGGAACCCCTGGTTTACAGAAGGTCCAGTTGTGATAGACACGCTTCGCCACTGCACCATAGCGATCACCAGTTGCGTATGGTTGCGAATAAAAAATCGGAAGGCAACCAGGAAGCATCCTTACTAGATGCCCGAACCACCTCAACTGCCTCCTTTCTACGCGAAGGAGCAGCGGCTCTACTCCTAGTCTCTCACGAGTGACTGAGCTTCTCACCCTATCCCTCAGGGAGATACCAGCCACCCTCCTGAGGATACTCATTTTGGCCGCTTGTATTCGCGATCTCGTCCTTTCGGTCATTACCCACTGCTCATGGCCATAGGTGAGGGTAGGAACGATGACTGATCGGTAGATCGAGAGCTTTGCCTTCTGGCTCAGCTCTCTTTTGGTTACAACGGTGCGCCAAAGTGCACCCAATACCGCTCCCGCTGCACCTATTCTCCTGTCAATCTCACGCTCCATCCTCCCCTCACTCGAGAACAAGACCCAGAGATACTTGAACTCCTTCACTTGGGATAAGGACTCCCTCCCTACTTGGAGTAGACAATCCACCGGTTTCCTGCTAAGAACCATGGCCTCAGATTTGGAGGTGCTGATCCTCATCCCAGCCGCTTCACATTCCGCTGCAAACCGATCCAGTGAGTGCTGAAGGTCACATACTGATGACGCAAACAGGACCACATCATCTGCAAACAGCAGCGATTCAATCCTGAGCCAACCATACTGAAACCCCTCCCCTCCATGACTACGCCTTGAAATCCTGTCCATGAAAATCACAAACAGGATGGGTGACAAAGCGCAGCCCTGGCGGAGGCCAACACCCACTGAGAACAGGCCCGACTTACTACCGAGAATCCGGACACAGCTCTTGCTTTGGGAGTAGAAATTGGATGGCCCTCAACACGCACCCCATACTCCCGCAGCACCCCCCACAGTATTTCCCGAGGGACCCGATCATACGCCTTCTCCAAATCCACAAAACACATGTAGACCGGATGGGCATACTCCCAAGCCCCCTCCAGGATCCTTGCAAGAGTGAAAAGCTGGTCCGTTGTTCCACGACCAGGGCGGAATCCGCATTGTTCCTCTTCAATCTGAGGTTCGACTATCGGCCGAACCCTCCTTTCCAGCACCTTGGAGTAGACTTTCCCAGGGAGGCTGAGTAATGTGATACCCCTGTAATTGGCACACACCCTCTGGTCACCCTTTTTGAACCAACTTCAACTTGAACTTTTGGGCCAACATTATATTCATGAATGAATCAATCGTGGCAACAACGTCTTACAAAATATTGTCAAATAAAGTATACTGTTGAACAATTTCTCTCGCAATGTGCAATGCATAACTTTTTATCCTCGTCTACAGACGACGTTTAATAGTATCCTACAAAACTCTAGTTACATGGTTATACATCCCGAATTAAGATGAATCACACGGCTGTTTAAACAGTTATATGCTAATCAAACAATTATTGAAATAACAGTTTGCACAGATGGTTTGCTAGAATCTGTCCTTGTGGCTTAGGCTCTGTTATGAGCACATAACATGTTTCTATTTGGTTTCCCCAAACCCAATATTCAGTCCTTCTTGTTGGGTTCTTCAGGCCAAGGAGGAAACCCAAGATTGAAAGTGGGTTGTGTGGTACTTCTTCTTCTTCTTCTGCTCCTCCTCTGTAGAAGCAGAAACCGACTTGTAGAATTTCTATATATGTTTGGTGCCATATTTATGTTTGAACTCTAGGGGGCACACCACATCTATTATAAGTAACCTTGCTGATCAGTGTAATGCATGCACCTGTTAAGGAGACACCTGTTTTCCTACCTGTTTCACTGTTTGGAACTGATAAATTGAGCAACTGACAACCGTTCTGATTTAACCATTTATTCACTATTATTCTTTTTTGGACAATAAAACCCTGCAAACTACGCCAGTCGCAACTTGGACATTCTACTATATTTGCATCACAAACTTTGTTACTGAGTAGAGAACTAATTATGCGTGGTGCATCGTGACGCCTGTCAACACAATCGGGGAGTGACAAACGGTCACTACATCCTCCTTCTTCTGCACACAGCACTGTATGATCCCATATCATATGAGTCCCACACAGATGGATATCAGAAGGATAATACCTGCCATGCTAATGCCTCCGATCAATTTATACGCAACAGGGACGCAACATGCACGCTACGCACGCAACACGATCGCAACAGGTACGCGGCTTGGCCACGCCCCCTGTCAACCACCGTAACCGTGACATGACCGATGTCAAGTCAAACAACTCAAACGCAACTCGTAAGTTCTGCACGCAACCCACACGCAACCCATAGGTCGAATAGGTTACAAATTGACTAAATTGTTGATTTTGGTTGCGTTTGGTTCGTATACAAATATTTTTTACACGCAACTCGTATGCTGAAAGGTTTCAGCATACGCTATGGTGTGAGGGCACCATAAAGTAATCAAGGGCATGTTTGAAAAAAACAATCGCTTGTTAAATAAAGTTTCTCATTGGAAATAAATAGCATGCTGCAGAAGTCTGATCTTTGGCAACATGTATCAATGTAACATGATTGGATTAACGACTCAATATGCATAACTAGGGTGCCTTGTGCTCGATTGCTTTGCAGATTTGTAGTAATGCCAATGAAATCCCTCAACAGCACCCTATTCTAGTATAGGATAGCTGGATAGATAGACGTTGGTGCACCTACCACTGTATAGGCGGACTGGGTTTGTAGAAGCATCACATCAACTTTTAGTATCAAATGTAAGGTCCTCTTTAGTTATACTAGTTTTTAATATTTCATAATGAATGTGATTATGATGTGTTGTCATGCAATGTTTTGTAATCATATACTATACTGTTAATAAAACAAATGTATTTTATTTGTCAAACAACTTGGTTAAAATAAAAGAAGTCTGGCCAACATTATATTCATGAATGAATTAATCGTGCCAACAACATCTTACAAAATATTGTCAAATAAAGTATACTGTTGAACAATTTCCCTCGCAATGTGCAATGCATAACTTTTTATCCTCGTCTACAGACTGGCAAAGCGGCATACGTTTAATAGTATCCTACAAAACCCTAGTTACATGGTTATACATCCCGAATTAAGATGAATCACACGGCTGTTTAAACAGTTATATGCTAATTAAACAATTATTGAAATAACAGTTTGCACAGATGGTTTGCGAGAATCTGTCCTTGTGGCTTAGGCTCTGTTATGAGCACATAACATGTTTCTAATGTAGTTCCACAACCACAGTATTCAGTCCTTGTTGGGTTGAGATCAAGGACATCCTATCCACTGATTTCGTCTTCGCCAACGCCAACGCCTCGTCCTCCTTCTTATACGCCCAGCACTGTATGAACCCATATACCATGAGTACCGCAAAGATGATTAACAGAAAGAGAATGCCTAAACCCTGTGAAAGGAAAAGGAGAGTAAAGTAACAATGCATGTTCATAAATAATACAATTATTAAATGGTATCAGGATGTACTATTTGGTCATTAAGCAGACACTGTTATTCAAAGTAACTCACAGTTTACACAAATACAGGGCATTAAGGAGCATGCTCGTCATCTCGAATAACAGGTAGACTACAGACATGTTTGGACCGAACCCCCAACCTTTCGACTATAACTCAGACAAACTAACCACTAAACTATCCTGCCCCCAATTTGAATAATGCAATGTTATTTATACACTTATAATTGTAATGGGTCATTAATTTTCATTATGAATGTATTAGAGTGCATCCTTGACCCCCGTAAATCTATGCAATTCATTTAGAGATCATTCTTCCACTCACCTGAGATTGAAAAATAAAATACTGGAAGCGTTTCATCAGCTCTTGAGGGTCGGCCCCCCCCTTTGGCTCACACCACTTTTGAGGAGCTGCCTTGTCCACTATCACATATCTGCCTTCCCAGTCTGTCTGAGCACAGGCAAAGTACCGGCCGTCCAGGAACGTTAAAATCAGCCAAACGACAGCGGGGACAAAACTTGAGAATAAACAGGATACAGTGGTTTCGGTCCAGGGAGGACAACATCTGCACCTTTGAATGATCAGCATCAACGTGAAGGCCAGTACAGGAGGGATAACGAAGAACGCAGCTGAAAACCATCCGTTCCATGTGGGCCAGCATGGACACTGAAACTCCAACTCTACCAGCTTCTCTAGTCCCATGAGGATGAAGCTAAAAGCTACGTTTGATAACAGATAACTGTCGGTAAGCTTATTCTTCAGCCAGGTAAGCCATTTTTGTTGAGATGCCATAATAAACTGACCAGAAAATAAATAAAACAAATTGTTAAAAACCCAAAAGCGGAGCCACAAAGAAAAGGGGAAGTGCTGAAGTGCATTAGCAGCAGGAAGTATTACGTAACGGCCCGGGGGGGCGTGGCCGCCATTTAGCCGCGAAAGTGGCGAGGAGGAACTGGGGGTTGTGGGTAATATGGGTTTCGGGTTATGTTCTCTTGTGTTCTGTTGGGTTACAGAACATATGTGGGTTAATTAATGTGTGTGTGTGTGTGTGTGTGTGTGTGTGTGTGTGTGTGTGTGTGTGTGTGTGTGTGTGTGTGTGTGTGTGTGTGTGTGTGTGTGTGTGTGTGTGTGTATGTGTGTGTGTGTGTGTGTGTGTGTGTGTGTGTGTGTGAGAGAGAGCTTTGGTGAGAGTGTCGGTTCAGGAAGTGGCGTGTCATGCTGTTTCCTGGGTGGTTAATGAATGCTGACTCTGGGGTGGAGAGGTGCACGGGACACAGAGCAGTGACAAAGAACACTCGTCGTGTCTTCCTTCAAGCTCCTTCTCGGGTTCGCTACAATATTTCTGTGCACCACATCAAGGCTCTAATTGGAGGAAACTGTAGTGGTTTTGCTGAAGTAAGAGTGTACTTCACGCAACATTACACTCAAATGAATGGAAGAATATATCTAACTAAATACATAAACCAAGCGTCATTATGTTATGATACAATCATTTCAAGTACTAGATCTAATTAACTAAATGTATGGAGTAGCAAACATGATGTCAAACATTTGGTTCGATTATGTTAAAAATAAGAGACAATTATAACATTGAATATGTTGTGTAGTGTATGTATTCACACTTCATTTGTGTTTTATATATTCCTACATCAAATAGATTTGGGCATGTGTTATTTGCTTATAATTAAGATTTCATGACAATAATTTGTCAGGCAGGCGATACCGCAGTATCAAGTGCCGCACAAATACTCAGGGACAGCTTCCAGTCAGGCCATCAGGCTGCTGAAAAAGGGCGTATAGCATGGGTCGAAACAGGCGGCCCGCGGGCCATTGGTGGCCCTCCAGCAATAATATTTGGCCCGGAAGATTATTTTGAGAAAAAAATAATAATAATAATTACATTATCGGATTGACAGTCGCACATATAGGCTATAATGTCCGAATCGAGAATGCAGTGACATTCTCCGCCAGGGCTGTACTGGCCATCTGGCATACTGTGGGCCAACATGCCCACAATAATCGCGCAGCAACCCTCTCCCAATATATATATATATATATATATATATATATATATATTGCATTTTATAAATTGCATTTAAATTTTTTACATATTTAACTTTATACAGTTTTTACTCATTTTTATTCTATTGTTTTTTTATAACTGTCGTCGGGTATTGCACGTAAGATTTTCACTCACTGCTTATACTTGTGTAAACTGTGAAGTGACAATAAACTTGACTTGACTTGAATTATTTATTTGTATACTGAAATTATTTCAATTTTTCCCCCCCCTCAAAAATGGCCAAAGGTTCAAAGAAAATGCACTTGGTTCTGATCACCGTCCTCTTCTGCCCAGCCGTCGTGTTGGCGGGAAACGTGCTGGTTTTCCCAGTAGATGGGAGTCACTGGGTGAACATGAACATTATTGTTGAAGAGCTTCATGCAAGGGGCCACAGTGTCTCAGTGGTGCGAACAGAAGACAGCTGGTACATCAAGGAGAGCTCCCCGTTCTATACTGCAATAACACTCAAAATGGACGGTGGCTTTGATCATGAATTCATCACTATATTTGTTGGAAGACTCCTGGAGATCCAGAGGAAGGGAAGGTCTTCCAGGGCTCGTTTGGAACTGGAAATGGAGCAATTTAACGCAATGTCCATCCTGCACAAGAAGGGGGCCGAAGTGATTGAGCATATTTTTGACGACATTGACTTTATGGAGTCTTTAAGGGCCGCAAAATTTGACGTGGTTCTGACGGACCCGTTCACACTAACTGGTGTCATGGTTGCCTGCCACTTAGATTTGCCTTTAGTCTTTAATGTGAGATGGACATTTGATGGTGAAGGCCATTTTAATATTGCCCCTTCACCTCTTTCTTATATTCCACTTGCAGGGACGGAGCTTTCTGATAAGATGAGCTTCCAAGAAAGAGTTTTGAATATATTAGCTTACTGCTTTGCACAATGTAATATAGCATATTTTATTGCACCAAACTATGATGGCTTGATGCAAAAATACTTTGGCCAAGATTCTTTAATGTCCCTTTTTCAAAGAGCTGACCTGTGGCTTATGAGAATTGACTTTGTGTTTGAGTTCCCACGGCCCACCATGCCTAATGTTCCTCTCATTTTTTAGTTTGTTATGCCTGGCCCTAATACTCTTCCGTACTTATGAGGCAAATGTTTAACAAGATTAAATTAAAGTGTGAAGGTTCATTTCAAAGGGAAGTGCTGAAGTGCATTCAGGGGCGTCGCAACAGCGTAGGCAAAGTAGGCTGGGGCCCCGAGCTGAATCTATTGACAACAAATTGTTAAATAAAAAACGAATCAGTCATAAATTAATTTAAGGTAATCAATTCATATGTAGATTATCACCCAGATCTGGTTAATCAATTAATATTGTATTGGCATATCTAATGGTGCCCTGACACCATAGCAGTGGTGAAGCGTCAGGGCCTTCAAGGTATTCAGAGAAGACCCTGGAACTCTCAGATGAAACAAAAAAAATCGAATTAATTGTATGAATAAAATGTAATACAATTTAATCAAATTTAAATAAAATGAATAAATGAGAATGGTATCTGTGTTGTTATCTGTTATATTACAGTGTTACGTTGATTCGTTTGTCTTTCTCGGTCTATGCACTACGCATTTGAGTGGTTTTGTGTTGGAAAAACAATGCAACCAATCAGATATTTTTCTAGGTTGCTGGGAAGAATATCCTTCAACCAAAGTATTCCCGATGACTTTGGCCCTTAGACTGAATGACAACGTACGTTTGGATTGACAATTTGATCAACCAATCATATAGTGATTTGTAGCCAATGGGTGTATTCTTTCAGATTTCCCCACAGCTCAAAAGGGAGCTAGAAGGTATACTGGCTGGAGCGAGAGGGGATCTAGCGTAGTGCTACGTTGTTTCTACGTTGGATTTTACGTCAAAATAGCGAAGGCGACGATGATGGGCTGTTACTTCATTACATGGACACTGCTTTACCAACTATGGTACACTTGGAAATTGGCTGCGACAATCTTATCTGCCTAAATGAGATAAGGCATAAAGTGACTGCCTCCGTGACGTCCGTCTGACTAGAACGGAATTTTCGAATGGCGGGGGGGGTGGTCTACAGCAGGGGTTCCCAAAGTGGGGGTCGCGGGACGCCGAGGGGGAGGTCGCGAGAGGATTTCAGAATCCTCTTGATGTGAGAGGTTTATTTATTTTTTATTTTATTATTATTATTTTTTATTTATTTTTTATCATTTGTATTATTATTATTATTATTATTATTATTATTATTGTTAATAATAACGTGAGTGACAAATAAAGGAATTCTGATTCCCACAGATTCACGACAGTATCATCATTGAAAAAAAGCCACACACAACGTTCGTGATCGAACCCCCCCCGTTGGACTTCACGATGTTCGCGATCGCGACATACCCCCCCCACCCCCCCCGACCCCGTCGGACGGTGATAGTGGGGGGTCGCCAGTCTCCAGTCTGTTATTTTGGGGGTCGCGGGCTGAAAAGTTTGGGAACCCCTGGTTTACAGAAGGTCCAGTTGTGATACGCTTTGCCACTGCACCATAGCGATCACCAGTTGCGTATGGTTGCGAATAAAAAAATCGGGAGGCAACCTGGAAGCATCCTTACTAGATGCCCGAACCACCTCAACTGGCTCCTTTCTACGCGAAGGAGCAGCGGCTCTACTCCTAGTCTCTCACGAGTGACTGAGCTTCTCACCCTATCCCTCAGGGAGATACCAGCCACCCTCCTGAGGAAACTCATTTTGGCCGCTTGTATTCGCGATCTCGTCCTTTCGGTCATTACCCATTGCTCATGGCCATAGGTGAGGGTAGGAACGAAGACTGATCGGTAGATCGAGAGCTTTGCCTTCTGGCTCAGCTCTCTTTTGGTTACAACGGTGCGCCAAAGTGCACCCAATACCGCTCCCGCTGCACCTATTCTCCTGTCAATCTCACGCTCCATCCTCCCCTCACTCGAGAACAAGACCCAGAGATACTTGAACTCCTTCACTTGGGATAAGGACTCCCTCCCTACTTGGAGTAGACAATCCACCGGTTTCCTGCTAAGAACCATGGCCTCAGATTTGGAGGTGCTGATCCTCATCCCAGCCGCTTCACATTCCGCTGCAAACCGATCCAGTGAGTGCTGAAGGTCACATACTGATGACGCAAACAGGACCACATCATCTGCAAACAGCAGCGATTCAATCCTGAGCCCACCATACTGAAACCCCTCCCCTCCATGACTACGCCTTGAAATCCTGTCCATGAAAATCACAAACAGGATGGGTGACAAAGCGCAGCCCTGGCGGAGGCCAACACCCACTGAGAACAGGCCTGACTTTCTACCGAGAATCCGGACACAGCTCGTGCTTTGGGAGTAGAAATTGGATGGCCCTCAACAGTGACCCCCGCACCCCATACTCCCGCAGCACCCCCCACAGTATTTTCTTTTTTTTATTTCTTTTTTTTTTTTCGTTACGAGGGGACCCGATCATACGCCTTCT
>JANIIK010001698.1:0-19245 GCA_027704905.1 Muraenolepis orangiensis
TGCTCGAAAGTATGTGAACCCCCTAGACATGGTCATTGTAATTGTACAAAAATGTAAAATAACCTTATTAAATGTATATCCAAACACCAATTTGTTAAGCAGGACTTTCCAAATAATGGACACAAACAAAGAAAAATGATGTATTTTCATTATTTATTCAAAAAAAGTGGTTTCTCCCACAAAAACTGAAAATATGACTTGTGCAAAAGTATGTGAATCCTTTTGGTTAATAGCGTGTGGCACCTCCTTTTGCAGCCATTACTGCAATCAAACGTTTTCTATAGCCACTGACCAGTCTCTCGCATCTGCTGTGGGGGATTTTTGCCCACTCTTCCTTGCAGAACTCAGCCAGTTGAGAAAGGTTGGAGGGACATCTGGCATGTACCCCCCGCTTCAGGTCTAGCCACAACATTTCAATTGGATTGAGGTCCGGACTTTGACTTGGCCAATCCAGAGTACGAATCCTCTTTTTTCTGAACCATTCCTTGGTAGATTTGCTGGTATGTTTTGGGTCGTTGTCTTGTTGAAAAACCCATTTACGGCCCAGTTTCAACTTCCTGACTGATGGCTGGAGATTCTTATCAAGAATTTGCTGATACACTTCAGAATTCATGTTTCCCTGGATGATATGGAGTTGTCCAGGTCCAGAAGCAGAGAAGCAGCCCCATACCTTAACATTTCCACCACCATGCTTCACTGTTGGGATGAGGTTCTTTTCTTCATTGGCTGTGTTGGTTTTTCTCCAAACAAAGCGCTTACGATTATGACCAAATCATTCTATTTTGGACTCATCTGTCCAGAGAATGGACTTCCAGAAGGCCTCTGGTTTCTATTCTACGGGTGCTTCTTGATGTTAGTTTTAATGGGCGTCCACTTCTAGGCAAAGATGCGGTCATCTTGGACGCCCTCCATTTGTAAATTATTTGCCTCACCGTGGATGGATGGAGCTGGAATCGTTTGGAGATTGTCTTGTAGCCTTCTCTAGACTGATGGGCTGTCAGTACCATTTTCTTGATTTCCTCGGGTATCTCCTTTCCTCTTGGCATGGTTGATTCGTATGGGTACACCCTGGCACTGCAGTCGTTTGGTTGTTTTTCTATCTCTTTTAATCTGTGTTGTCCAACCCTTTTCCTAATGATGTCTCATTTGATTGGTTTGCTTAATTGACTAATTAAGCACCCAAAAGTGTTTCACCTGAATCTGTTACCTCCTTGACTTTACCAATACAGCTGGGGGTTCACTTACTTTTGCACATCCACTAATTCCATGTTTCATGTATTTTTTTGGCTACTCACACAATTCCCTCTAAAAAAGTACATGGAACTGTTAAACATAAACCTGACATTTCATATATGTAAAACTTGTGATGATAAAATAGGAAAATCATGGTAAAACAACAGAAAACTCTTAACTGTTCAAGGGGTTCACATACTTTCGAGCAGCACTGTATATCATTTAAATAAAATAAAATAAAAAATAATTTCATTCAAAAACGTCCGACTTTAAATGACACAGTCAAAGAAAGCTGCAGATGGAATAAATCAATAGTGTTTTGTTTTGGTGGTTTTTAACCGGCTCGATACGGTACTGTGAAACGGTTGACGTTACTACCGGGGGGGGTAGTGGCAGACGGTGACAGGCGTGCTCAAGGCGGGCCGGACCTGCTAGTCGCCACACGGCTCCTTACAGAGAGCTGGAGGAGTAAACCTCCAGACACGGCGTCCCCTCGCCTTCAGGGAGAACAGAGAGAGAAAGCAGACAATACTGTCTGAACCAGAGTCTCTCCAACCAACTAGTTCACCATGAGAGGACATAGTGGGCCAGGGTGGGAGATGCCAATAGAAAATTAGACTATATATCTACTAGCTTATACTGCTTACTAGATAAAGAGTGGGAGATTAGTATATAGCTGTAGACAGAATATCTACTAGCTTATACTGCTAAAAAGATCAGATGTAAAGACCTCTGAGGCTGTAACTGTGATTAAGGGTTAGGGTTAGGGGGTGTCATCAATATATACACTGTAAAGACCTCTGAGACTGTAACTGTGATTAAGGGTTAGGGTTAGGGGGTGTCATCAATATATACACTGTAAAGACCTCTGAGACTGTAACTGTGATTAAGGGTTAGGGTTAGGGGGTGTCATCAATATATAGACTGTAAAGACCTCTGAGACTGTAACTGTGATTAAGCGTTAGGGGGTGTCATAAATAAATAGTCTGTGAAGACCTTTTGAGACTGTAACTGTGATTAAGGGTTAGGGGGTGTCATAAATAAATAGTCTGTGAAGACCTTTTGAGACTGTAACTGTGATTAAGGGCAATACAAATACAATTGACTTGACGCAATACAAATACAATTGCAATTCCAAGTGGCCGAAATGTGTTACTGAATCAAGTCTAAAATTGAGTCTAAAATAATTCAAAATAGTTCGCAATATTTATTGTATATAGATCTCCAAATATTTGAATAGATGTAATAAAATAAAATGATTCTAACGCAAAAATCCAAATTATATTAGGTTTTGTTTAAAATCAATTCATTGTTAAACAGTCATGTGGCGTTATGACGTGATGTTATGTGTGAAGACACGTGTTCCCTCTATTTTGTGCATTTAGCGATTCAGCTAGCTGTGTTTCTGTACACTGTTTCTGTACGCTGAGCAGTAATGGATATTCGGCGATTTTTAGAACGTCCAAGCATATGCGGGACGCAAAACAGGCGTTTACTTCTGCACTAAGTAGGACACTGGTTATTAATATTTACAAGCCTACTGTGACAACCCTGAGCATTTTCTTATTGTGTGCGTAAGTTGGACAGTGAGTGCTTATTTCATCGTTTTCAATGTAACACGAAATGTGTTTATGTGTACACTAAATGTTTTAAAAAGGGTACATGAGAAATGAAAGCCTAACCGCTAAGTGCATTTCAGGCTAGGTTTCTAGGTCCAAGTTAAAAATGGAACTCCTGTACTGTCATTTCCAGATGTAAACCTAGCCTGAAATGCACTACGGGGCTCCGTAGGATGGTCTCCTGTGCGGGCCAGACCCTCCTGTGCGCACCGATAACTTTCTCGCTAGCACGGGATAGTTTCTCTGTTCCCACGAGAAACTATCCCGTGGTCACAAGTTAACTAATGATGTGCGCACGAGTTAACTAACTAGTGCGCACAACATGCTAACTGGTGTGCACAAGTTACTATCTCGTGGGGACGAGAGACCTCGTCACGGGATAGTTTCTCGTTCCCACGGGTTAGTATGTCGTGTGCACGAGAAAGTTATTATTATTTTAATTTTCCCTTTTATTTACACTTTTGGGGCTCCGTACAAATGTCAAACTCTGCCTGTAGGGCATGAGAGTCTACAAGGAGGAGGTGGGGGCATGAGAGTCTACAAGGAGGAGGTGGGGGCATGAGAGTCTATAAGGAGGAGGTGGGGGCATGAGAGTCTACAAGGAGGAGGTGGGGGCATGAGAGTCTATAAGGAGGAGGTGGGGGCATGAGAGTCTATAAGGAGGAGGTGGGGGCATGAGAGTCTACAAGGAGGAGGTGGGGGCATGAGAGTCGATAAGGAGGAGGTGGGGACATGAGAGTCTATAAGGAGGAGGTGGGGGCATGAGAGTCTATAAGGAGGAGGTGGGGGCATGAGAGTCTATAAGGAGGAGGTGGGGACATGAGAGTCTACAAGGAGGAGGTGGGGGCATGAGAGTCTACAAGGAGGAGGTTGGGGCATGAGAGTCTATAAGGAGGAGGTTGGGGCATGAGAGTCTATAAGGAGGAGGTTGGGGCATGAGAGTCTATAAGGAGGAGGTGGGGACATGAGAGTCTATAAGGAGGAGGTGGGGGCATGAGAGTCTATAAGGAGGAGGTTGGGGCATGAGAGTCTATAAGGAGGAGGTTGGGGCATGAGAGTCTATAAGGAGGAGGTGGGGACATGAGAGTCTATAAGGAGGAGGTTGGGGCATGAGAGTCTACAAGGAGGAGGTTGGGGCATGAGAGTCTATAAGGAGGAGGCGGGGGCATGAGAGTCTAAGGAGGAGGCGGGTGTCCATTGCGGGGAGGAGGAGAAGTTGAGTGCGATGCTGAGGGTGGGGTGTGATGCTGGAGGAGATGGGTCAGGTAGGAGGGAGCCATGGAGTGTAGAGATGGGGGACATGAGTGTCTATAAGGGGGGGGGAGGGAGGGGGAGATAAAAGATCATTTATCAAGTCAAGAAAGTGCCAGTCTGTCCTAAAACCATTAAGCGCAAAGTGCGCTTCATCTGTAGTCTGGCTCTTCATAGTCTGCATAATGACGTAGTTTCGTGTTATACGTGACTTGACTTGTGGAATCATCCAAAAAATTGAAAATCCACCTGCCTTGGCGGCCCACAATGATTACTGTGTGGCCATGTTCAACTACCGTATTAAGTTGGACATGATCCGAGCCACGCTGCCTTTAGACCGGTAAGACTCAAATCCGCCCTTTCAAAGACGGTCTGTTAACTGTCTTTGTTGTGAACAGGACTGTGAACATTCTCCATCTCTTTATTTTGTGATCAGCGCAAATAGCGGAACAACAAATCTTTCCGTCATCTTCACGATGGTCTGCTTCCTGCCACTGGCTGCGCGGCCATATCTGCTCTGGTCTGATGCTGACGTGGTGAAGCTCTATTCCATGGAGGCTACGCCCTATTGGCTGGTTCCTGAAAATAATGTGGCCCCCTCTTAGTGACTCCAGACAGATAGTTAGTGTTGTGGCCCCACTGAGTTAGTCCAGAATGATAGTTAGTGTTGTGGCCCCCACTGAGTTAGTCCAGACAGATAGTTAGTGTTGTGGCCCCCACTGAGTTAGTCCAGAACAATAGTTAGTGTTGTGGCCCCCACTGAGTTAGTCCAGACAGATAGTTAGTGTTGTGGCCCCCACTGAGTTAGTCCAGACAGTTAGTGTTGTGGCCCCCACTGAGTTAGTCCAGAACAATAGTTAGTGTTGTGGCCCCCACTGAGTTAGTCCAGACAGATAGTTAGTGTTGTGGCCCCCACTGAGTTAGTCCAGATAGTTAGTGTTGTGGCCCCCACTGAGTTAGTCCAGAACAATAGTTAGTGTTGTGGCCCCCACTGAGTTAGTCCAGACAGATAGTTAGTGTTGTGGCCCCCACTGAGTTAGTCCAGACAGTTAGTGTTGTGGCCCCCACTGAGTTAGTCCAGAACAATAGTTAGTGTTGTGGCCCCCACTGAGTTTGTCCAGAACGATAGTTAGTGTTGTGGCCCCCACTGAGTTAGTCCAGACAGATAGTTAGTGTTGTGGCCCCCACTGAGTTAGTCCAGACAGATAGTTAGTGTTGTGACCCCCACTGAGTTAGTCCAGAACAATAGTTAGTGTTGTGGCCCCCACTGAGTTAGTCCAGAACAATAGTTAGTGTTGTGGCCCCCACTGAGTTAGTCCAGAACAATAGTTAGTGTTGTGGCCCCCACTGAGTTAGTCCAGACAGATAGTTAGTGTTGTGGCCCCCACTGAGTTAGTCCAGACAGATAGTTAGTGTTGTGGCCCCCACTGAGTTAGTCCAGACAGATAGTTAGTGTTGTGGCCCCCACTGAGTTAGTCCAGAATGATAGTTAGTGTTGTGGCCCCCACTGAGTTAGTCCAGACAGATAGTTAGTGTTGTGGCCCCCACTGAGTTAGTCCAGACAGATAGTTAGTGTTGTGGCCCCCACTGAGTTAGTCCAGACAGATAGTTAGTGTTGTGGCCCCCACTGAGTTAGTCCAGACAGATAGTTAGTGTTGTGGCCCCCACTGAGTTAGTCCAGAATGATAGTTAGTGTTGTGGCCCCCACTGAGTTAGTCCAGAATGATAGTTAGTGTTGTGGCCCCCACTGAGTTAGTCCAGACAGTATGTGTTGTCACTGTTGTTGTCGACAGCGGTGCTTTCTTACAAACTCTTTTAAGTGATGAAGATGAATGAAGAAGATTCAATACCTTGTGGGTTGAAAAATGGTTTAAATAACAAACACGGTTAAAAACTAAATGCTCTCTAATGTCCCTGTGACTTTATTATTCCATATTGGTGCATGACTCCAAATCTCTTCTTGGATTTGAATGGAGTAGGTTATAGAGTTGTTGTTGTTTTGGTAACTTTCCACTAATATGGTAATAGTCTTTGAGTAAGTCATACCATTTACATTTTTTGATTTCTTTGCTGATTCTTGTGGGACGCTGGTTGTTTGTACCTGAAACTAAACTGAAATAGATGAAAACCTGTGTGATATAATCACAGTTTCATCAGTTGTATGCCAGATCTATACATTGTTTAGACTTAATGCATAATCCTTTCCATTGATAAAATGACTTTGAGTGGAAGTCCACAAGTACATGACCCCCCCACCCCCCCTCCCACCCCCCCTCACCCCCCTCCCACCCCCCCTCCCACCCCCCCCCTCACCCCCCCCCTCCACCCCCCCCCCCACCCCCCCCCCCCCTCACCCCCCTCCCACCCCCCCCCCACCCCCCCCCTCACCCCCCCCCTCACCCCCCTCCCACCCCCCCCTCACCCCCCCCCACCCCCCCTCCCACCCCCCCCCTCACCCCCCCCTCACCCCCCTCCCACCCCCCCCCTCACCCCCCCCCACCCCCCCCTCACCCCCCCCCTCACCCCCCCCTCACCCCCCCCCCACCCCCTCCCACCCCCCCCCTCACCCCCCCCCTCACCCCCCCCTCACCCCCCTCCCACCCCCCCCCCACCCCCCCCTCACCCCCCCCCACCCCCCCTCCCACCCCCCCCCTCACCCCCCCCTCACCCCCCCCTCACCCCCCCTCCCACCCCCCCCCTCACCCCCCACCCCCCCTCCCCTTCTGCTTCTAAGCCCGGAGCTGACTGAACCAGCTCCTAAACCAGCACCGCTGGTTTAGGAGCTGACTGAACCAGCTCCTAAACCAGCTCCTAAACCAGCACCGCTGTCGCCGCCAAGACTACAATCTGTTTTCCATTTAAGTGTCAGGACAGCATCCTTTTTGGTGGTTTACAAAAGCTGTTATTTCAAAATGATTATATGCTAAAAATTGTGTGAGGACCTTAGTAAGTTTGCGAACGCGGGCCCAGTGGAAAGAGCTGCGTCGTACCCGGAAGGTACATCCATCTCTATCTTTTGCGATCAGCGCAAATAGCGGAACAACAAATCTTTCCGTCATCTTCACGATCGTCTGCTTCCTGCCACTGGCTGCGCGGCCATATCTGCTCTGGTCTGATGCTGACGTGGTGAAGCTCTATTCCATGGAGGCTACGCCCTATTGGCTGGTTCCTGAAAATAAGATAGTTAGTGTTGTGGCCCCCCAATGGAGGTAGGTCCAGAAAACACAATAGAGTGTTGTGGGTTGCCCCCACTGAGGTTAGTCCAGGAACAAGGTTAGGTGTGGCCCCCACTTGAGTTAGTCCAGGGGGACGTATTGAGTTTAGGGTAGATGGAAAATAGATGAAAAACCTGTGTTGATGTAATTCCAACAGTTTCCATCAGTTGTTGGTGGACAATCCATCTCTAATCTTTTGCGATCAGGCGACAAATAGCGGGGGGAAACCAAACAAAAATTCTTTCCGTTTTCATCTTGTCACGATGGGGTCTGCTTTCCCTGGCCCACTGGCTGGGGCGCGGCCATATCTGCTCTGGTCTGATGCCTTTTGGACGTTTGGTGAAGCTCTTTCCATGGAGGGCACGCCCCCATTTTGGGGCTGGTTTTCCTGAAAATTAATGGGGCCCCCCTCTTCGTGGGGGGGACTCCCAGGGACCAGATAGTTAGTGTTGTGGCCCCCTCTTAGTGACTCCAGACAGATAGTTAGTGTTGTGGCCCCCACTGAGTTAGTCCAGAATGATAGTTAGTGTTGTGGCCCCCACTGAGTTAGTCCAGAATGATAGTTAGTGTTGTGGCCCCCACTGAGTTAGTCCAGACAGATAATTAGTGTTGTGGCCCCCACTGAGTTAGTCCAGACAGATAATTAGTGTTGTGGCCCCCACTGAGTTAGTCCAGACAGATAGTTAGTGTTGTGGCCCCCACTGAGTTAGTCCAGACAGTTAGTGTTGTGGCCCCCACTGAGTTAGTCTAGAACAATAATTAGTGTTGTGGCCCCCACTGAGTTAGTCCAGAATGATAGTTAGTGTTGTGGCCCCCACTGAGTTAGTCCAGACAGATAGTTAGTGTTGTGGCCCCCACTGAGTTAGTCCAGAACAATAGTTAGTGTTGTGGCCCCCACTGAGTTAGTCCAGACAGTTAGTGTTGTGGCCCCCACTGAGTTAGTCCAGACAGTATGAGTTAGTAGATGAAATAGATGAAAACCTGTGTGATGTAATCACAGTTCCATCAGTTGTATGTCGTACATCCATCTCTATCTTTTGCGATCAGCGCAAATAGCGGAACAACAAATCTTTCCGTCATCTTCACGATGGTCTGCTTCCTGCCACTGGCTGCGCGGCCATATCTGCTCTGGTCTGATGCTGACGTGGTGAAGCTCTATTCCATGGAGGCTACGCCCTATTGGCTGGTTCCTGAAAATAATGTGGCCCCCTCTTAGTGACTCCAGACAGATAGTTAGTGTTGTGGCCCCCTCTTAGTGACTCCAGACAGATAGTTAGTGTTGTGGCCCCCACTGAGTTAGTCCAGAATGATAGTTAGTGTTGTGGCCCCCACTGAGTTAGTCCAGAATGATAGTTAGTGTTGTGGCCCCCACTGAGTTAGTCCAGACAGATAATTAGTGTTGTGGCCCCCACTGAGTTAGTCCAGACAGATAATTAGTGTTGTGGCCCCCACTGAGTTAGTCCAGACAGATAGTTAGTGTTGTGGCCCCCACTGAGTTAGTCCAGACAGTTAGTGTTGTGGCCCCCACTGAGTTAGTCTAGAACAATAATTAGTGTTGTGGCCCCCACTGAGTTAGTCCAGAATGATAGTTAGTGTTGTGGCCCCCACTGAGTTAGTCCAGACAGATAGTTAGTGTTGTGGCCCCCACTGAGTTAGTCCAGAACAATAGTTAGTGTTGTGGCCCCCACTGAGTTAGTCCAGACAGTTAGTGTTGTGGCCCCCACTGAGTTAGTCCAGACAGTATGAGTTAGTAGATGAAATAGATGAAAACCTGTGTGATGTAATCACAGTTCCATCAGTTGTATGTCGTACATCCATCTCTATCTTTTGCGATCAGCGCAAATAGCGGAACAACAAATCTTTCCGTCATCTTCACGATGGTCTGCTTCCTGCCACTGGCTGCGCGGCCATATCTGCTCTGGTCTGATGCTGACGTGGTGAAGCTCTATTCCATGGAGGCTACGCCCTATTGGCTGGTTCCTGAAAATAATGTGGCCCCCTCTTAGTGACTCCAGACAGATAGTTAGTGTTGTGGCCCCCTCTTAGTGACTCCAGACAGATAGTTAGTGTTGTGGCCCCCACTGAGTTAGTCCAGAATGATAGTTAGTGTTGTGGCCCCCACTGAGTTAGTCCAGAATGATAGTTAGTGTTGTGGCCCCCACTGAGTTAGTCCAGACAGATAATTAGTGTTGTGGCCCCCACTGAGTTAGTCCAGACAGATAATTAGTGTTGTGGCCCCCACTGAGTTAGTCCAGACAGATAGTTAGTGTTGTGGCCCCCACTGAGTTAGTCCAGACAGTTAGTGTTGTGGCCCCCACTGAGTTAGTCTAGAACAATAATTAGTGTTGTGGCCCCCACTGAGTTAGTCCAGAATGATAGTTAGTGTTGTGGCCCCCACTGAGTTAGTCCAGACAGATAGTTAGTGTTGTGGCCCCCACTGAGTTAGTCCAGAACAATAGTTAGTGTTGTGGCCCCCACTGAGTTAGTCCAGACAGTTAGTGTTGTGGCCCCCACTGAGTTAGTCCAGACAGTATGAGTTAGTAGATGAAATAGATGAAAACCTGTGTGATGTAATCACAGTTCCATCAGTTGTATGTCGTACATCCATCTCTATCTTTTGCGATCAGCGCAAATAGCGGAACAACAAATCTTTCCGTCATCTTCACGATGGTCTGCTTCCTGCCACTGGCTGCGCGGCCATATCTGCTCTGGTCTGATGCTGACGTGGTGAAGCTCTATTCCATGGAGGCTACGCCCTATTGGCTGGTTCCTGAAAATAATGTGGCCCCCTCTTAGTGACTCCAGACAGATAGTTAGTGTTGTGGCCCCCTCTTAGTGACTCCAGACAGATAGTTAGTGTTGTGGCCCCCACTGAGTTAGTCCAGAATGATAGTTAGTGTTGTGGCCCCCACTGAGTTAGTCCAGAATGATAGTTAGTGTTGTGGCCCCCACTGAGTTAGTCCAGACAGATAATTAGTGTTGTGGCCCCCACTGAGTTAGTCCAGACAGATAATTAGTGTTGTGGCCCCCACTGAGTTAGTCCAGACAGATAGTTAGTGTTGTGGCCCCCACTGAGTTAGTCCAGACAGTTAGTGTTGTGGCCCCCACTGAGTTAGTCTAGAACAATAATTAGTGTTGTGGCCCCCACTGAGTTAGTCCAGAATGATAGTTAGTGTTGTGGCCCCCACTGAGTTAGTCCAGACAGATAATTAGTGTTGTGGCCCCCACTGAGTTAGTCCAGACAGATATTAGTGTTGTGGCCCCACTGAGTTAGTCCAGACAGATAGTTAGTGTTGTGGCCCCCACTGAGTTAGTCCAGACAGTTAGTGTTGTGGCCCCCACTGAGTTAGTCTAGAACAATAATTAGTGTTGTGGCCCCCACTGAGTTAGTCCAGAATGATAGTTAGTGTTGTGGCCCCCACTGAGTTAGTCCAGACAGATAGTTAGTGTTGTGGCCCCCACTGAGTTAGTCCAGAACAATAGTTAGTGTTGTGGCCCCCACTGAGTTAGTCCAGACAGTTAGTGTTGTGGCCCCCACTGAGTTAGTCCAGACAGTATGAGTTAGTAGATGAAATAGATGAAAACCTGTGTGATGTAATCACAGTTCCATCAGTTGTATGTCGTACATCCATCTCTATCTTTTGCGATCAGCGCAAATAGCGGAACAACAAATCTTTCCGTCATCTTCACGATGGTCTGCTTCCTGCCACTGGCTGCGCGGCCATATCTGCTCTGGTCTGATGCTGACGTGGTGAAGCTCTATTCCATGGAGGCTACGCCCTATTGGCTGGTTCCTGAAAATAATGTGGCCCCCTCTTAGTGACTCCAGACAGATAGTTAGTGTTGTGGCCCCCTCTTAGTGACTCCAGACAGATAGTTAGTGTTGTGGCCCCCACTGAGTTAGTCCAGAATGATAGTTAGTGTTGTGGCCCCCACTGAGTTAGTCCAGAATGATAGTTAGTGTTGTGGCCCCCACTGAGTTAGTCCAGACAGATAATTAGTGTTGTGGCCCCCACTGAGTTAGTCCAGACAGATAATTAGTGTTGTGGCCCCCACTGAGTTAGTCCAGACAGATAGTTAGTGTTGTGGCCCCCACTGAGTTAGTCCAGACAGTTAGTGTTGTGGCCCCCACTGAGTTAGTCTAGAACAATAATTAGTGTTGTGGCCCCCACTGAGTTAGTCCAGAATGATAGTTAGTGTTGTGGCCCCCACTGAGTTAGTCCAGACAGATAGTTAGTGTTGTGGCCCCCACTGAGTTAGTCCAGAACAATAGTTAGTGTTGTGGCCCCCACTGAGTTAGTCCAGACAGTTAGTGTTGTGGCCCCCACTGAGTTAGTCCAGACAGTATGAGTTAGTAGATGAAATAGATGAAAACCTGTGTGATGTAATCACAGTTCCATCAGTTGTATGTCGTACATCCATCTCTATCTTTTGCGATCAGCGCAAATAGCGGAACAACAAATCTTTCCGTCATCTTCACGATGGTCTGCTTCCTGCCACTGGCTGCGCGGCCATATCTGCTCTGGTCTGATGCTGACGTGGTGAAGCTCTATTCCATGGAGGCTACGCCCTATTGGCTGGTTCCTGAAAATAATGTGGCCCCCTCTTAGTGACTCCAGACAGATAGTTAGTGTTGTGGCCCCCTCTTAGTGACTCCAGACAGATAGTTAGTGTTGTGGCCCCCACTGAGTTAGTCCAGAATGATAGTTAGTGTTGTGGCCCCCACTGAGTTAGTCCAGAATGATAGTTAGTGTTGTGGCCCCCACTGAGTTAGTCCAGACAGATAATTAGTGTTGTGGCCCCCACTGAGTTAGTCCAGACAGATAATTAGTGTTGTGGCCCCCACTGAGTTAGTCCAGACAGATAGTTAGTGTTGTGGCCCCCACTGAGTTAGTCCAGACAGTTAGTGTTGTGGCCCCCACTGAGTTAGTCTAGAACAATAATTAGTGTTGTGGCCCCCACTGAGTTAGTCCAGAATGATAGTTAGTGTTGTGGCCCCCACTGAGTTAGTCCAGACAGATAGTTAGTGTTGTGGCCCCCACTGAGTTAGTCCAGAACAATAGTTAGTGTTGTGGCCCCCACTGAGTTAGTCCAGACAGTTAGTGTTGTGGCCCCCACTGAGTTAGTCCAGACAGTATGAGTTAGTAGATGAAATAGATGAAAACCTGTGTGATGTAATCACAGTTCCATCAGTTGTATGTCGTACATCCATCTCTATCTTTTGCGATCAGCGCAAATAGCGGAACAACAAATCTTTCCGTCATCTTCACGATGGTCTGCTTCCTGCCACTGGCTGCGCGGCCATATCTGCTCTGGTCTGATGCTGACGTGGTGAAGCTCTATTCCATGGAGGCTACGCCCTATTGGCTGGTTCCTGAAAATAATGTGGCCCCCTCTTAGTGACTCCAGACAGATAGTTAGTGTTGTGGCCCCCTCTTAGTGACTCCAGACAGATAGTTAGTGTTGTGGCCCCCACTGAGTTAGTCCAGAATGATAGTTAGTGTTGTGGCCCCCACTGAGTTAGTCCAGAATGATAGTTAGTGTTGTGGCCCCCACTGAGTTAGTCCAGACAGATAATTAGTGTTGTGGCCCCCACTGAGTTAGTCCAGACAGATAATTAGTGTTGTGGCCCCCACTGAGTTAGTCCAGACAGATAGTTAGTGTTGTGGCCCCCACTGAGTTAGTCCAGACAGTTAGTGTTGTGGCCCCCACTGAGTTAGTCTAGAACAATAATTAGTGTTGTGGCCCCCACTGAGTTAGTCCAGAATGATAGTTAGTGTTGTGGCCCCCACTGAGTTAGTCCAGACAGATAATTAGTGTTGTGGCCCCCACTGAGTTAGTCCAGACAGATAATTAGTGTTGTGGCCCCCACTGAGTTAGTCCAGACAGATAGTTAGTGTTGTGGCCCCCACTGAGTTAGTCCAGACAGTTAGTGTTGTGGCCCCCACTGAGTTAGTCTAGAACAATAATTAGTGTTGTGGCCCCCACTGAGTTAGTCCAGAATGATAGTTAGTGTTGTGGCCCCCACTGAGTTAGTCCAGACAGATAGTTAGTGTTGTGGCCCCCACTGAGTTAGTCCAGAACAATAGTTAGTGTTGTGGCCCCCACTGAGTTAGTCCAGACAGTTAGTGTTGTGGCCCCCACTGAGTTAGTCCAGACAGTATGAGTTAGTAGATGAAATAGATGAAAACCTGTGTGATGTAATCACAGTTCCATCAGTTGTATGTCGTACATCCATCTCTATCTTTTGCGATCAGCGCAAATAGCGGAACAACAAATCTTTCCGTCATCTTCACGATGGTCTGCTTCCTGCCACTGGCTGCGCGGCCATATCTGCTCTGGTCTGATGCTGACGTGGTGAAGCTCTATTCCATGGAGGCTACGCCCTATTGGCTGGTTCCTGAAAATAATGTGGCCCCCTCTTAGTGACTCCAGACAGATAGTTAGTGTTGTGGCCCCCTCTTAGTGACTCCAGACAGATAGTTAGTGTTGTGGCCCCCACTGAGTTAGTCCAGAATGATAGTTAGTGTTGTGGCCCCCACTGAGTTAGTCCAGAATGATAGTTAGTGTTGTGGCCCCCACTGAGTTAGTCCAGACAGATAATTAGTGTTGTGGCCCCCACTGAGTTAGTCCAGACAGATAATTAGTGTTGTGGCCCCCACTGAGTTAGTCCAGACAGATAGTTAGTGTTGTGGCCCCCACTGAGTTAGTCCAGACAGTTAGTGTTGTGGCCCCCACTGAGTTAGTCTAGAACAATAATTAGTGTTGTGGCCCCCACTGAGTTAGTCCAGAATGATAGTTAGTGTTGTGGCCCCCACTGAGTTAGTCCAGACAGATAGTTAGTGTTGTGGCCCCCACTGAGTTAGTCCAGAACAATAGTTAGTGTTGTGGCCCCCACTGAGTTAGTCCAGACAGTTAGTGTTGTGGCCCCCACTGAGTTAGTCCAGACAGTATGAGTTAGTAGATGAAATAGATGAAAACCTGTGTGATGTAATCACAGTTCCATCAGTTGTATGTCGTACATCCATCTCTATCTTTTGCGATCAGCGCAAATAGCGGAACAACAAATCTTTCCGTCATCTTCACGATGGTCTGCTTCCTGCCACTGGCTGCGCGGCCATATCTGCTCTGGTCTGATGCTGACGTGGTGAAGCTCTATTCCATGGAGGCTACGCCCTATTGGCTGGTTCCTGAAAATAATGTGGCCCCCTCTTAGTGACTCCAGACAGATAGTTAGTGTTGTGGCCCCCTCTTAGTGACTCCAGACAGATAGTTAGTGTTGTGGCCCCCACTGAGTTAGTCCAGAATGATAGTTAGTGTTGTGGCCCCCACTGAGTTAGTCCAGAATGATAGTTAGTGTTGTGGCCCCCACTGAGTTAGTCCAGACAGATAATTAGTGTTGTGGCCCCCACTGAGTTAGTCCAGACAGATAATTAGTGTTGTGGCCCCCACTGAGTTAGTCCAGACAGATAGTTAGTGTTGTGGCCCCCACTGAGTTAGTCCAGACAGTTAGTGTTGTGGCCCCCACTGAGTTAGTCTAGAACAATAATTAGTGTTGTGGCCCCCACTGAGTTAGTCCAGAATGATAGTTAGTGTTGTGGCCCCCACTGAGTTAGTCCAGACAGATAGTTAGTGTTGTGGCCCCCACTGAGTTAGTCCAGAACAATAGTTAGTGTTGTGGCCCCCACTGAGTTAGTCCAGACAGTTAGTGTTGTGGCCCCCACTGAGTTAGTCCAGACAGTATGAGTTAGTAGATGAAATAGATGAAAACCTGTGTGATGTAATCACAGTTCCATCAGTTGTATGTCGTACATCCATCTCTATCTTTTGCGATCAGCGCAAATAGCGGAACAACAAATCTTTCCGTCATCTTCACGATGGTCTGCTTCCTGCCACTGGCTGCGCGGCCATATCTGCTCTGGTCTGATGCTGACGTGGTGAAGCTCTATTCCATGGAGGCTACGCCCTATTGGCTGGTTCCTGAAAATAATGTGGCCCCCTCTTAGTGACTCCAGACAGATAGTTAGTGTTGTGGCCCCCTCTTAGTGACTCCAGACAGATAGTTAGTGTTGTGGCCCCCACTGAGTTAGTCCAGAATGATAGTTAGTGTTGTGGCCCCCACTGAGTTAGTCCAGAATGATAGTTAGTGTTGTGGCCCCCACTGAGTTAGTCCAGACAGATAATTAGTGTTGTGGCCCCCACTGAGTTAGTCCAGACAGATAATTAGTGTTGTGGCCCCCACTGAGTTAGTCCAGACAGATAGTTAGTGTTGTGGCCCCCACTGAGTTAGTCCAGACAGTTAGTGTTGTGGCCCCCACTGAGTTAGTCTAGAACAATAATTAGTGTTGTGGCCCCCACTGAGTTAGTCCAGAATGATAGTTAGTGTTGTGGCCCCCACTGAGTTAGTCCAGACAGATAGTTAGTGTTGTGGCCCCCACTGAGTTAGTCCAGAACAATAGTTAGTGTTGTGGCCCCCACTGAGTTAGTCCAGACAGTTAGTGTTGTGGCCCCCACTGAGTTAGTCCAGACAGTATGAGTTAGTAGATGAAATAGATGAAAACCTGTGTGATGTAATCACAGTTCCATCAGTTGTATGTCGTACATCCATCTCTATCTTTTGCGATCAGCGCAAATAGCGGAACAACAAATCTTTCCGTCATCTTCACGATGGTCTGCTTCCTGCCACTGGCTGCGCGGCCATATCTGCTCTGGTCTGATGCTGACGTGGTGAAGCTCTATTCCATGGAGGCTACGCCCTATTGGCTGGTTCCTGAAAATAATGTGGCCCCCTCTTAGTGACTCCAGACAGATAGTTAGTGTTGTGGCCCCCTCTTAGTGACTCCAGACAGATAGTTAGTGTTGTGGCCCCCACTGAGTTAGTCCAGAATGATAGTTAGTGTTGTGGCCCCCACTGAGTTAGTCCAGAATGATAGTTAGTGTTGTGGCCCCCACTGAGTTAGTCCAGACAGATAATTAGTGTTGTGGCCCCCACTGAGTTAGTCCAGACAGATAATTAGTGTTGTGGCCCCCACTGAGTTAGTCCAGACAGATAGTTAGTGTTGTGGCCCCCACTGAGTTAGTCCAGACAGTTAGTGTTGTGGCCCCCACTGAGTTAGTCTAGAACAATAATTAGTGTTGTGGCCCCCACTGAGTTAGTCCAGAATGATAGTTAGTGTTGTGGCCCCCACTGAGTTAGTCCAGACAGATAGTTAGTGTTGTGGCCCCCACTGAGTTAGTCCAGAACAATAGTTAGTGTTGTGGCCCCCACTGAGTTAGTCCAGACAGTTAGTGTTGTGGCCCCCACTGAGTTAGTCCAGACAGTATGAGTTAGTAGATGAAATAGATGAAAACCTGTGTGATGTAATCACAGTTCCATCAGTTGTATGTCGTACATCCATCTCTATCTTTTGCGATCAGCGCAAATAGCGGAACAACAAATCTTTCCGTCATCTTCACGATGGTCTGCTTCCTGCCACTGGCTGCGCGGCCATATCTGCTCTGGTCTGATGCTGACGTGGTGAAGCTCTATTCCATGGAGGCTACGCCCTATTGGCTGGTTCCTGAAAATAATGTGGCCCCCTCTTAGTGACTCCAGACAGATAGTTAGTGTTGTGGCCCCCTCTTAGTGACTCCAGACAGATAGTTAGTGTTGTGGCCCCCACTGAGTTAGTCCAGAATGATAGTTAGTGTTGTGGCCCCCACTGAGTTAGTCCAGAATGATAGTTAGTGTTGTGGCCCCCACTGAGTTAGTCCAGACAGATAATTAGTGTTGTGGCCCCCACTGAGTTAGTCCAGACAGATAATTAGTGTTGTGGCCCCCACTGAGTTAGTCCAGACAGATAGTTAGTGTTGTGGCCCCCACTGAGTTAGTCCAGACAGTTAGTGTTGTGGCCCCCACTGAGTTAGTCTAGAACAATAATTAGTGTTGTGGCCCCCACTGAGTTAGTCCAGAATGATAGTTAGTGTTGTGGCCCCCACTGAGTTAGTCCAGACAGATAGTTAGTGTTGTGGCCCCCACTGAGTTAGTCCAGAACAATAGTTAGTGTTGTGGCCCCCACTGAGTTAGTCCAGACAGTTAGTGTTGTGGCCCCCACTGAGTTAGTCCAGACAGTATGAGTTAGTAGATGAAATAGATGAAAACCTGTGTGATGTAATCACAGTTCCATCAGTTGTATGTCGTACATCCATCTCTATCTTTTGCGATCAGCGCAAATAGCGGAACAACAAATCTTTCCGTCATCTTCACGATGGTCTGCTTCCTGCCACTGGCTGCGCGGCCATATCTGCTCTGGTCTGATGCTGACGTGGTGAAGCTCTATTCCATGGAGGCTACGCCCTATTGGCTGGTTCCTGAAAATAATGTGGCCCCCTCTTAGTGACTCCAGACAGATAGTTAGTGTTGTGGCCCCCTCTTAGTGACTCCAGACAGATAGTTAGTGTTGTGGCCCCCACTGAGTTAGTCCAGAATGATAGTTAGTGTTGTGGCCCCCACTGAGTTAGTCCAGAATGATAGTTAGTGTTGTGGCCCCCACTGAGTTAGTCCAGACAGATAATTAGTGTTGTGGCCCCCACTGAGTTAGTCCAGACAGATAATTAGTGTTGTGGCCCCCACTGAGTTAGTCCAGACAGATAGTTAGTGTTGTGGCCCCCACTGAGTTAGTCCAGACAGTTAGTGTTGTGGCCCCCACTGAGTTAGTCTAGAACAATAATTAGTGTTGTGGCCCCCACTGAGTTAGTCCAGAATGATAGTTAGTGTTGTGGCCCCCACTGAGTTAGTCCAGACAGATAGTTAGTGTTGTGGCCCCCACTGAGTTAGTCCAGAACAATAGTTAGTGTTGTGGCCCCCACTGAGTTAGTCCAGACAGTTAGTGTTGTGGCCCCCACTGAGTTAGTCCAGACAGTATGAGTTAGTAGATGAAATAGATGAAAACCTGTGTGATGTAATCACAGTTCCATCAGTTGTATGTCGTACATCCATCTCTATCTTTTGCGATCAGCGCAAATAGCGGAACAACAAATCTTTCCGTCATCTTCACGATGGTCTGCTTCCTGCCACTGGCTGCGCGGCCATATCTGCTCTGGTCTGATGCTGACGTGGTGAAGCTCTATTCCATGGAGGCTACGCCCTATTGGCTGGTTCCTGAAAATAATGTGGCCCCCTCTTAGTGACTCCAGACAGATAGTTAGTGTTGTGGCCCCCTCTTAGTGACTCCAGACAGATAGTTAGTGTTGTGGCCCCCACTGAGTTAGTCCAGAATGATAGTTAGTGTTGTGGCCCCCACTGAGTTAGTCCAGAATGATAGTTAGTGTTGTGGCCCCCACTGAGTTAGTCCAGACAGATAATTAGTGTTGTGGCCCCCACTGAGTTAGTCCAGACAGATAATTAGTGTTGTGGCCCCCACTGAGTTAGTCCAGACAGATAGTTAGTGTTGTGGCCCCCACTGAGTTAGTCCAGACAGTTAGTGTTGTGGCCCCCACTGAGTTAGTCTAGAACAATAATTAGTGTTGTGGCCCCCACTGAGTTAGTCCAGAATGATAGTTAGTGTTGTGGCCCCCACTGAGTTAGTCCAGACAGATAGTTAGTGTTGTGGCCCCCACTGAGTTAGTCCAGAACAATAGTTAGTGTTGTGGCCCCCACTGAGTTAGTCCAGACAGTTAGTGTTGTGGCCCCCACTGAGTTAGTCCAGACAGTATGAGTTAGTAGATGAAATAGATGAAAACCTGTGTGATGTAATCACAGTTCCATCAGTTGTATGTCGTACATCCATCTCTATCTTTTGCGATCAGCGCAAATAGCGGAACAACAAATCTTTCCGTCATCTTCACGATGGTCTGCTTCCTGCCACTGGCTGCGCGGCCATATCTGCTCTGGTCTGATGCTGACGTGGTGAAGCTCTATTCCATGGAGGCTACGCCCTATTGGCTGG